>PVJC01030433.1:0-21204 GCA_004026665.1 Murina feae | reverse complement strand
TAGCATCTCCTATAATAGAAAAGAAGAAGCGTGTGACAAGGCTCATTGTTCACCGTTACGTAGAGAAAGGTCTTTCCGCAAACATTACAAGGGCTTCTTCGTGGGTCTTGCTGAGTGTGACCAGCCTTATCTGCTCACCCCCAATCCCCAATGTTAACACGCTCTCTGCCTCTCCCTCACTCTTATGGATTTTTTAGAGAACATGCTAGTTTCATGAAAGCCTTTCTGCCCAGAGGAGTAGGATCAGGACAAGAAGCCACCTTCTTCATAGGCAGGACCCCCTAACTTTTGGAAAGCATTTTAGATGCTCAGTAGGTTTGATTAGCTGCTGTGTTAGGCATCTAGTAGCTTTGTGGAAAGGGTCTATGTTTCTTTATTTCAAATAGATAATCAGCAAATCCCTGTTGACCACTTGGGATAGACTGGGCCACATACACTGGGAAATGTAAGGAAACACAGCAAGATCTTGCCCTGTAGAGATGTGTCACTATTCATTCAAAGTTGTTGGCTTTGATTCTTTTTTGAATTACATTTACTTTTCTGTTTTCTCTGATCATTATTTAAAACAAACCTAAAATAGCATTGAGTTCACTCTTTAGGATGCTCAATTGTGTGACTACTTGGAAGTCATATTGCATCAGTAGATTCCCAGGAATACCCTGCAGTGGATATCTGCAGGCTGGCAGGGTCTATCTGGAGGTTGACAGGGTGGGACTGTTTAGGAAATGGAGAGTGGCTTTTATCATCCCTGTATGTTTCAGCAGCCGTGGAAGGATACTTTACTCTCCAAAGCTTCATTAGCTAAATGAAACAAGTCCTGCTACTTTGATGAGTGTCTTATTTATTTATTGGTTGGTTTTGGGTGGGTTTTTTTTTTTTTTTTTTTTTTTGTAATCATGATACATCTTAGATCTACTCTTGGATTATCTTTCGTTTTAGATGGTATAGGGCTTTGAAATCGACCTTATGGCCTCCACAATCTATGGATGGTGATCCACAAGGTGAACTGGTCACCCACAGATGTCCTTTGGAATCCCCTGCACATTGCTGTTCACTGTAAAGCCTTCCGTCTGTGTGAGAGACACAGGAGGACTGGCAGCGTTCCCGTCAGCCAGCCCTGTGCGCTGATGCCCAGTGTTACCCCTTTTAGGTTTAAGTTTGTCTGGAGAAGAGAGCAGAGACCTTGAATATTAAACCTTGATTACCATTTATGCGATTCGATGGTGGTTTTGTGAAGAATTATTTGTTCTTGGGTGGAAATTCCAGCCCAGAGTTTGGAACTTGTGCCAGGCCAAAAGCAGCCCATATAACTGATTTTCCCCCAGAGTCGAAGACACAAACAGTGGTTTCAGAGCACTGCAGTGGGGGATTTCGGAGGGGCTTGGCTTTCTTCCTTCTCAGTGTGCCCAGGCTGACTCCACATTAGTAACCAGGAGACAGCTGCAGCTGGTAGGGCAGTCCCCCAACTAACAAGCCCCACACATTTAAATAGCAGGAAAAAGGTCTGGTTTAGCTTTATCTAGTCATGCATTTATTTACATGGACCTGAAGATTTACTCCTCTTCACTTTGGTTTTAATTTTTTTTTTCTTTCTGTGCTTGGAGACTTTCTAAATTCCCTCTTCAGAAAACCTCTGGTTTTACACCAGGTGCCCTCTGCACTGTGGCAGAAACGTGATCCACATTGCTCTGAGAGCACCTTACTCCACGGGCCCACAACACTCCTGTCAGCAGTGCACTCAGGCTGCTTGCTGAGCTCTTCATTTTGAAATCACTCATTCAGTCTGTCAGAAACAGTTGTTCTTGGCTGATCAGAGCTGAGAGTCAGCAAGGAACCAGACAAAATCACTGCTTCGTGGATCCTGTATCTTCATTGTGCATTAAAATTTCTACCTAGCCCTAACTGGTTTGGCTCAGAGGATAGAGCATCAGCCTGCGGACTGAAGGGTCCCAGGTTCGATTCCAGTCAAGGGCATGTACCTTAGTTGTGGGCACATCCCCAGCAGGAGGTGTGCAGGAGGCAGCTGATTGATGTTTCTCTCTCATCAATGTTTCTAACTTTCTATCTCTCTCCCTTCCTCTCTGTAATAAATCAATAAAATATATTTAAAAATTTTTCTACCTATAGTGCAAGAATCAACAAACATAAATTAAGATAATCACCCTTCTTCTCATAAAGAAAGAAAAAAAAAGAAAAGAAAATATCTTACTCAATTTGGGGGGACTTGCACCCAAATACATTGTCTCCTTTTTGTATTAGGGAATTCAGAAAGTCAGAAAACATGATGTCTTTGTCTACTTAAGCGGTTGAAATAAACCAGGGTAGAGTTGGTGGCTATTGACTTCTCACAGCTCTGGGGGTTGGGATTCCAGATTCATGGTCATGTTTGGTAAGGGCTCACTTCCTCTTTCATGGCTCTTCTCATTGTAACCTCAGATGTGGGGAGGGATGAGGGAGTGCTTCATAGGGCACTAATCCTAATTATGAGGGCTTCACACTCATGACCTACTCACCTGTCCAAGGCCCCACCTCTTAATAGCATCACACTGGTTACTATGTCAACAAATGGATTTTGAGTGGACATAAACATTTAGACCATAGCAAATAGCTTAGAAGTTTAAGGTATTTTTCAAAAGACGTAAAAGTAAATGGATACCTTGTGTAGCCAGCACCCATAGCCAGTGTCACCTGGAAGATACGTGATTGGGACAGAGCTGCCAAAGATTCACCATATAGGTCCTCTGAGTTTCTGAGTTGCTATTATCATAGCCTGTTGTCTGTTGCTCTTGTCACCCAAATTAAGTATTGATGAAGTGCAAATAAAAAGTTATTTCGATCTAGATGTCCAGTATAAAACATGAAACAGCTGGGAAATAAGTACTATGTACATAAAGCTTTTTTATTATAATATTATCAATGAAAGTTAAACCTGGGACCAATATATTTTGCCTTCATATTCCTGGTAAAAGTTCAAAATATGCCATCAAATGATTACCACTAGACTTAATAAATGAATTCTACAATATAGTAGGATACAAAGTTAACACCCAGAAATCTACAGCTTTTTTAATACTCCAATAATGAATTCACAGAAAGAAAAGAAAAAATTCCATTTACCTTTGCACCAAAAAAAATTAAGATACCTAGGAATAAACTTAACTAAAGAGGTAGAAGACCTATACACAGAAAACTACAGCACATTGAAAAAAGAGATGGAGGAAGATATAAATAAATGGAAGAATATACCGTGTTCATGGATTGGTAGAATCAACATCATTAAAATGTCCATATCACCCAAAACAATCTATAGATTCAATGCAATCCCCATTAAGGTACCAACGACATATTTCACAGAACAAACTCTTCAAAAATTCATCTGGAATAAAAAAGGACCCTGAATAGCCACAGCAATCCTGAGAAAGAAGAACAAAGTTGGAAGGATCACAATACCAGATATCAAGCTATATTTAAAGCCACTGTCTTCAAAACTGCCTTGTACTGGCACAAGAACAGACATATAGACCAATGGAACAGAACAGAGACCCCAGAAATTGATCCAAGCCATTATGCTCAATTAATTTTGACAGAGGACACAAGAGCATACAATGGAGTCAAGACAGTCTCTTAAATAAATGGTGCTGAGAAAATTGGTCAGATACGTACAAAAAAAAAATGAAACTAGACCACCAATTTACACCATACACAAAAATAAACTAAAAATGGGAAAAACAAAGATGGCGGCAGAGGTGAACACTGGAATTGTGTCTGTGCACAATTATTTTAAAACAACAACGAAAAGAAAAAACAGATACCACCCAGACACACAGGAAGGCTGGCTGAGTGGAAATTCTACAACTAGAAAGAGACTGAGACTCAGAGGAGGTACGGAAATAAATTGCAGAGGTACAGAGGCATGCACGAAGGGGCTTGTGGAAAGGGCTCTCGGAAAGGGCTGGCAGCATTTCGTATCGGAGGGAAGCACAAGTTCCCAACAGCTCTGAACTCCAGTTCCAGGTGAGGACTAGGGACTCAGAACCATATAGGGAGGAGCTGGACTGTCGGGCACTGTCAGGCACCAGGAGAAACTCCAGAGTGGCTTGAGGCCCCGTGCCTCTTAGGGCAGGGCTAAGAATCTGCCATAGCTGGTTGCTCCGCCCTGTAGACTCCCAGAGACCCCGCCCCATCCAAGCTGCACACAGAGGCTTTTGCATATAAAAGGCTGGGAAGCCCCAGGCAGAAGCTAAAAATAGCACCTCCTTGGAGATACAAGTGCCAGCACAGAAGTTCTCCCACTGTAGACACAGCTGATTCACATAATCAAGTGGCTTGGAGGTCATTTCCTCTCAGTGATCATCTAACATGGAAAGCCACTCTATCAGCCCAGGGAAGCAGCCAAAATGCAGAAACAAAGAAATAGATCACAAATGACAGAAATGGAGGAAAGCAAACGACTGGATATAGAGTTCAAAACCACGGTTTTACGGTTTTTCAAGAATTTTCTAGAAACCGCCGATAAATTTAGTGAGACCCTCAATAAATCTAGTGAGACCCTTGAGGATATGAAGAAGGACCAACTAGAAATTAAGCATACACTGACTGAAATAGAGAATATTATACAGAGATCCAACAACAGATTAGAGGAATGCAAGAATCAAGTCAAAGAATTGAAATACAAAGAAGTGAAAAATACCCAAGTGGATAAGCAAAAAGAAAAAAGAATCCAAAAATATGAAAACAGTGTAAGGAGCCTCTGGGATAACTTCAAGCGTACCAACATCAGAATTATAGGGGTTCCAGAAGAAGAGAGAGAGCAAGATATTGAAAACATATTTGAAGAAATAATGTCAGAAAACTTTCCCTACCTGTAAAAGAATAGACTTCCAAGTCCAGGAAGTGCAGAGAACCCAAACAAAAGGAATCCAAAGAGGACAACACCAAGACACATCATAATTAAAATGCCAAGAGCAAAAGACAAGGAGAGAATTTTAAAAGCAGCAAGAGAAAAGCAGTCAGTTACCTACAAGGGGGCACCCATATGACTGTCAGCTGATTTCTCAACAGAAACTTTGCAGGCCAGAAGGGAGTGGCAAGAAATATTCAAAGTGATGAATAGCAAGAACATACAGCCGAGATTACTTTACCCAGCAAAGCTATCATTCAGAATTGAGGGTTGGATAAAGAGCTTCACAGACAAAAAAGAGCTAAAGGAGTTCATCACCACCCAACCAGTATTATATGAAATGCTGAAAGGTATCCTTTGAGAAGAGGAAGAAGAAAAAGTAAAGATAAAAATTATGAACAACAAATACATATTTATCAACAAGTGAATCTAAAAATCAAGTGAATAAAAAATCTGATGAACAGAATAAACTGGTGAATAGAATAGAATGAGAGGCATAGAAAGGGAGTGGACTGACAATTTTCGGGGAAAAAGGTGTTGGGGGTGTGGGAAGAGACTGGACAATAATTGTACACCTACGGATGAGAACAGCGGGGGAAGGGGTAAGGACGGAGGGTGGGGGGGAACTGAGAGGAGGGGAGCTATGGAGGGGGGAAGAGAAACAACTGTAATAATCTGAACAATAAAGATTTAAAAATAAATAAATAAACTAAAAATGGTTAAAAGACTTAAACATAAGACAGCAAGATGGGAAACCATAAAAATCTTAGAAGACTCCATAGGCAACAAAATATCAGACATATGTTGTAGCAATATCTTTACCAATATAGCTCCTAGGGCAATGGAAACTAAGGAGAAAATAAACAAATGGGACTACATCAAAATTAAAAGCTTCTGCACAGCAAAAGAAACCATCAACAAAACAACAAGAAAACCCACTGCATGGGAGAACATATTTTCCAATGTTACCTCAGATAAGGTTTTGATCTTCAAAATTTACAGGGAACTCATACAACTTAACAAAAGAAGATAAACAATCCAATCAAAAAATGGGCAACGGACCTCAATAGACACTTTTCAAAAGAGGACATACATAAGGCTGAGAGACATATGAAAACATGCTCAAAGTCACTAATCATTCTAGAAATGCAAATAAAAACAATGCTGAGATACCATCTCACACCAGTCAGAATGGCTATCATCAACAAATCAACAAACGACAAGTGCTGATGAGGATGTGGAGAAAAGAACCCTCGTGCACTGCTGGTGCGAATGCAGACTGGTGCAGCCACTGTAGAAAACAATATGGAGTTTCCTCAAAAAATTAAAAATGGAACTCCCATTTGACCCAGTGATCCCACTTCTAGAAATATATCCCAAGAGACAGGAAACACCAATCAGAAAGGACATATGCACCCCTATGTTCATAGTAGCACAATTTATAATAGCTAAGATTTGGAAACAGTCTAAGTGGCCATCAGCAAAGGGAGTGGATAAAAAAATGGTGGCACATCTACAGAATGGAATACTATCTAATCTAATAAAAGAGTAATATGCAAATTGACCCTCCATTACACCCACAAGCCATGCCCACCAACCAATTAGGAGCAAATGTGCAAATTAACTCAACTAAGATGGCCACAGCCAGAGCTGGAGTTGCCCCGGGCAATGGAGGAAGCCAGGGCCCTGTGGACCCTGAGCTCTACTCAAGGCTACAAAGTTTCAATTATAGAAGATAAACCCCAGATACCTGCCAGGCTGGGACTTTGGGTTTCCAGAGGCAACCCAGGCTTCAAGCGGGGCGGGGTGGGGCAGGGGGAACCAAGGCAACAAAGTTTCAATTATAGAAGTTAAATAAATCCCAGATACCTGCTTCCAGCCAGGCATCCCAGTAGCGACCTGAACGCTGAGGGGAGTATGGGTAGCCTGAAATGGCCCTCTGCACCTCACCCAGGCTGGCCAGGCACCCCAGTAGGGATCCAAACCCTGAAGGGGCTGTGGGCAACCTGAAATGGCCATCAGCCCCTCACCCAGGCTGGCCAGGCATGCCAGCAGGTGGACATCCCCCAAGGGGTCCCAGACTGTGAGAGGGCACAGGTCTGGCTGAGGGACGCCCCTCCGAGTGCACAAATATTTTGCACTAGGCCTCTAGTGCCACTATAAAAAGAAGGAACTTTTACCATTTGTAACAGCATGAATGCCCCTGGAGTGCATTTTGCTAAGTGAAACAAGCCAGTGAGAGAAAGATAAATATCACATGATCTCACTCATATGTGGGATATAATGAACAATACATACTGATGAACAAAAATAGTTCCAGAATCAAAGAAACACTGAACAGACTATCCAACCTTAGAGAGGTCAGGAAGGTGGGAGGGGAGGGGGCGAGGTAAGAGATCAATCAAAGGACTTGTATGCATGCATATTAGCATAACTAATGGACACATACACTGGGGCAGTGAGGGTTTGTCCTGAGGGGTGGGAGTTGCCGGAAGGGTGGGTCAATTGAGGAAAAAGGAGACATATGTAGTACTTTAAACAATAAAAAGAAAATGATTACCATGTGCGAGCTATCTCCTTCCCAATTCTGAGCTAACAGAGGCCTACCATCACGTTTAGTTTTATAGGTTCTGTTTTTATAGTTTCAGAGACTCAGGAGAGTAAACACCCCCTCATTCCACTGCCCAGATGCTGGAATGTAGGTTCTATAATGCACACAGTGACCAGAAAGCTAGGACTCACGGAGTTTACCGTTAGCCAGCTAAGGAAATGGGTTTCAGAATTGTTCTGCAGTCCTGTTACACAAACACTCTTGGCGGTGCTCGAAAGAGGGCTTTATTTGCATATATTAGTTGAGAAACAGTTTTTGTTTAAAATAATAATAAATATAGTGGCTCTATTTCTAATTTTGGGGGGAACCTCGGTACTGTTTTCCACAGTGGCTGAACTGAGTTGCATTCCATCATCAGTGCACAAGGGTGCCCCTCTCTCCAGACCCTCACCAGCATTTGTGTCCTGTCTTTGCGATAATAGCCATCCTGACAGGTGTGAGGTGACAGCTCATTGTGGTTTTGATTTGCATTTTCCTAATGGTTATCGTTGTTAGCATCTTTTCATGTACCTACTGACCATGTGTGTTCCTTCTTTGGAAAAATGTCTTTTCACATCTTTTGCCCATCTTTTAATTGGGTTATTTGTTTTGATGCTTTGAGTTGTATGAGTTCCTTGTATATTTTCAATACTAACCCTTTATCAGATTTGTTGTTTACAAATATTTTCTTCTATTCCATCGTTTGCCTTTTGTTTTATTGATGGTTTCCTTTGCTATAAAAAAAACCACATTTTTAGTTTAATGTAACTATGTGTGATGATGGATGTATTAATTAACTTGATGATGGTAATCATTTCAAAATGTATACATATATTAAATCAACACATTGTACAGTTTAAAAAATCAAATTGTACAACCTAAATATATACAATTTTCATACCTCAATAAAACTTGGAAAAATGTTAAATATTAAAAACAACAAAAACAAATGATAATAAAAACCTGGAGAAGCTTAGACTAAGAGGTTCTGCTCAGATACACAGCCGGGTGGAGGAAAGTAATGAGTAAGAGAATACCTTGAACAAATGTTACCCAATAGGAAAAGAGCCACTGTGGCCCTTCCTTCCTTCCTTCCTTCCTCTCTCTCTCTCTCTCTCTCTCTCTCTCTCTCTCTCTCTCTCTCTCTCTTTCTCTCTCTTGGTAAAATATGCATCACATAAAATATACCATCTGTACATTCTTTAGTGTACAATTCAGTATATAGATCTCTTTTAAAGAGGAATTACACTGCCAAGAGAGAAATAATATTTTTCCCTTGTAAGTTTAGTTCTCAGGTAGCCATGGGTCTGGAACAAATACAGAAATCTAGGTTTAAAGTGACAAACTGGAAATAGATGGCTGTGTAAAAAGTCATGGGCATAAAAGTTATCTTCCTGATTATAGTTACTACCTGATCACCTCCTTTCCCTCCTGGTGGTGAGTTTTCCACAATAACTCATAGCCTTTTAGCACACTCACACAGAGCCTTACTCTTACCTCACAATTATTTGTTGGTTGTTACTTTTTATTTTATTTTATTTTATTGGTAAATAAGTTGTCCATTCGGTGCTTTGCGCCTTTATTATGGAAGGAGGAAGAGGTAATGGATGGACAGCACCAGGGCCCCTCCTCCAAAGAACCCCTCTCAGCCCTGCAGAAATGACAGCACAGCAGGTGTGGGGACGTTAAACCAGAGGCAAGTCAGCTGGCACATACTTTCAAGTGATTCCAAAGCAACACTTGCATCTGCATCAAACGATTGGAATCATGTCAGGCTTGGACTTGTTTAAACGGACTGACTCAGGGAGAGAAAAGCAGATTTCCCTCCAGGTCGAGCCTGTCCGACATTCCTCTACTCATTTCAAAGAGCAAGACCAATCAGTAAAGACCTGATTCAAGAAGGTGCCAGGGAAACTGAGCCTGGACAAGGTGGCATTCCTCTGCTCTCCATACGTTTGGAAATGCCTGGTGAAGTTCTTCATCCAATGTCCACGTGCTTCCTGGTCTTTTTAAAAAGGTACCACTATGTTTTGGGAAAGGAACCAAAAAGCAGATCAAAATCTTGTATTATGATCAGAACCTTTTGAACAACGTGAGATTTCATAGAGACATGTTTATGAAAGGTTGCCTCTCACCCTGGCCAGTGTGGCTCAGTTGGTTGGAGCATCCTCCCATACACCGCAAGGTCATCAGCTCCATTCCGGGTCAGGGCATATGCCCAGTTGCAGGTTCGGTCTCCAGTCAGGATGTAGGATGCATATAGGAAGCAACCCATTGATATCTCTCTCTCTCTCTCTCTCTCTCTCTCTCTCTCTCTCTCTCTCTCTGTCTCTCTCTCTCCCTTCCTCTCTTTCTAAAGTCAATAAAAATATTATATATATATATATATATATATATATATATATATATATATATATATATTTATGAGTAATATTGAAATTGACCTTTTCTTTGGGACACCTAAGCCATGCCCACCAGCCATTCAGAGCGGCTGTATGCAAATTAACCCAGCCAAGATGGAGGCCAGCAGTCATGGAGCTAGAGTAAACAGGAGGCTTCCATTGCACCAGGAGTAAACTGTCTGACTAGGCTGGCTGGGCTTCTCCCGGCTCAGGCAACATTGTTTCAATTATAGAAGCCACAGAGCTGAAGCAAACAGCAGGCTTCTGTTGCACCAGCGATGGAGGAAACTGTCTGCCTAGGCTGGCTGGGCACGTCTACTAAGGCAACATTCTTTCAATTATAGAAGCCACGGAGCTGAAGCCAACAGGAGGCTTCGTTACCTGCCTAGGCCTGGCTTAAAGCAATAGTCTATCAATTATAGAAGATAAATAAACCCCAGAAACCTGCTTCCAGCCAGCCTTGCTGGGATGTTGGGTCAATGGAAGTTGTGAGCAGCCTAAAAGCCTGAAAACAGCCCTCAGCCTGTCTTCCAGGCTGGCCACACCTTCATGGGGTGAGGGTCCACACTGGGGGGCTTGACCAGCCTGCAAACAGCCATCAGCCCCTCACCCAGGCTGGCCAGGCATGCCAACTGGTGGACATCCCCGGAGGGGTCCCAGGCTGTGAGAGGGCACAGGCCAGGCTGAGGGACCTCCCGAGTGCACAAATTTCTGTGCACCGGGCCCCTAGTGTGTGTGTATGTTTGTGTGTGTGTGTGTGTGTGTGTGTGTGTGTGTGTGTGTATACCTCTTTTGTGTGAATTCATGTGGGTACTCCCTATAAAATGAATTTTATTTTTTCTTCCTCAAATCTCTTGAGAATGAGTGGAGAATACATAAATTACATGTTTCTTTTTGCAAATTGGCCTTCAATATTGCTTATGCCAAGAAAATGTTCCAAAATCAGGGCAGCATTAATACCTTTTCCCTAATGCTCTCTAAACACAGTTGTTGTTTTTAATTTTCATCTCATCTGCATAAGCCATTGAGGGGCTGGCAAAAACTGAGGGAGTAAATTAATATGCTAGAGATAAAACCCAAGATGTATTCCATGCTCAGATCTAAGACATTTCCATGGTGATGTCTTTTCCATTACAAGGGAACATCAATGTTCCTGAAATCTAATCTACATGTGTGAGGCCAGTGCTCAGGTAAGTTACATTATTATTAAGAACAGAGCCCTCCCCTCCCTGAACCATTCTGCTTGAGGGTCACAGGATACCATACTTCAACCTCCCTCAGTCTCCCCAACCCAGATCATCTATTTGTCATGCCCAAGGTCTTATTGGCAACTTTGCTTTGAATCCAACTGAAAAGACAGCAAAGGTTTTGGTGACCATCCAGAAATTTCTCTCTGTGGATGATAGATTTTCAGAAATAATGAAATGTATTAATTTCCTTGGAAATTTTGTCCAGCTGTATTGAGGGAAAACCATATTGTGGCTAAGAATTTAAGTTGGCAAAACAACCCAAATCCTGATAAATGCTCCACCGCTTATAAACGTGTGAGACTTCTTAGCTTTTATAGTGGGAACAGAGGGTGAATACACTGATCTATGAAAGTCAAGTAATTATGTACCTTTTATCCTCACAGCAAATAACTTGACACTGTCTAAAATTTGGGGGTCGTGAGGAAGAAGACTCACAAATTTTTTAATTAGCAAAGTATTGTAAAGTAAATGCCCCAAAAGATCATTTTCTCCACATTTGCAAGACCATGCTGGACTACTTAGACTAAGTGACTAATAACAACGGTTGTAAGAAGGCAATTTTTTCAGTTCATTATCATGTTATTTTCAATTTCGGTATCATGAGGTTACAAGGATACTCGGTGTCATTCTTAAAGCTACCCCAAATAAGGCTTTGTCATATTTTCCAAGTGAGTCTTTCTTTGAGGTTTCTTTTTATCATGCTATCTAGGTACTTAGAATCTAAAAATAAGTAGTTAAATCCTTTTACTCTCTTTGTACTCTCAGGACATTAATCTCATTTCTTAAGCATTTGTTCTTCAGCTGCGTCTGTGCTGGAGAGGAGGAGCCTGCTTTGTTCAGCTGTTATTTTAGCCCTGACGAGTAGATGAAAAACCTAAATGAGCTCAAATGATTCTCATGTAATTAACAATTATATCTATTAAATGTCTTAGAAAAGACCATTGCCTTGGTTGGGAGAGATTTTCTTGGGTGCAGGGAGAAGTTTTAAGGGTGGGGGGCAGATCCCCCTGTGTTCTGACAGTGCCTCATTTACAGTCCTCCTTGCTTATGAGTGAGAACTGAGCCTGCTCCAGCCTGTGGCTTTTCTGAGGGAAAGCTGGGCTCTGAGTCAAAGACTAGGCAAGGGCTGGGCTTGAAAGAGAAAGACAGACAGGCAGACAAAAGTGGAGCAATAACATAAAGAATCAATGGTAGAGGCCCTGGCTAGGTACCTCCGTTGATTGGCGTGTCATCCAGATACTCCAGAGATGTGGGCTCAGGGCATGCATAGGAATCGACCAATGAATGCATGGATGGGTAGATTGGCAAATCGATGACTCTCTCTCTCTCTCTCTTTCTCTCTCTCTCTCTCTCTCTCTCTCTCTCTCTCTCTCTCTCCCCACCACCCCCCCCAGCTCTCTCTCCCTTCTTTTCTCTCTCTAAAAATCAATTTTAAAAAAAGAGATACCTAGCCAATCTTGCTCAGTGACTAGAGTGTCAGCATGCAGACTGAAGGTTCAATTCTGGTCAAGGGCATGTACCTCAGTTGCAGGTTCAATTCCTGGCCCCAGTCCAGGTGTGTGCAGGAGGCAACCAATCGATATATATCTCTCACATCCATGTTTCTCTTTCTGTCTCTCCCCTCTCTATAAAAAAAAAAAATCAATGGAAAAAATATCCTCTGGTGAGGATTAACAAAAAAACTAAACCAAAAAGAAAGAAAAGGAAAGAAAAGAAAGAGTAGCACAGAGCATAAGATATCATTGAAATGATTTGGGGGAAGAAGAGTGGGATTTCAATGTCACATGGAAACTCCTTGTCTCCTAACTTGGAGGATTTAGCAACACCAAAGGAGTTCAGTAAGTTTAGTAACATGAAAGAGTTCAGTGGAAAACAAATCCGTATTACAAGTTGCGATCAAAGTTTTTTAATGCATATATGAACTTTTTTTTTTTTTGTCTAAGTCCAGGAAGAAGCCTATATAGCTTGTAACTTTAGTGGAGGAAATAAATTTTGAAGGGGGCTTAAAGACTGGGTCATGAAATCAAGTTAGTGGGTCGTGACCAGTATATTTTTTAAAATGCATTATAAGACAAATACCAGGAACTCCATGTATAGGAAGGGCAAGGACTATCCTATGAAGCTGTGTCAGTTGAGGCTATGTGTGTGTTTATGGGGAGAAATAGTGGCAGGAAGAGGTGGAAGCTGCCCATGTCAGGGTAGATGGAGTGAGTGACGACAGCACCTGGAATAGTCAGTTCTGAGTGAATGTGTCATGTGTTGGGTCAGATGAAAGGCAAGGAGGGGAGATTTATATTGCTGACTGTTTCTCAAAGAAGATTAAATTTCTTCCCTACTTATCACCTAAAATTCAGTAAAAACACTGATCTTAGGCATGCATACTTCTAATAATGTGTTTTTAAAAAATAACTGTTTTTAAACAGTTTATTATTTCAGTGAAATATTTCAGTTACCTTTTGTACACACTTTACTATTTTAAACTAGAGGCCTGGTACATGAAATTGGTGCACAGAGAAAGGGTTTCCCTCAGCCCAGCCGGCACCCTCTCCAATTGAGAATTCCTTGGGGGATGTCTGACTACCAGTTTAGACCTGATCCCACATCCCTCTCGCAATCTAGGATCACTGGCTCCTAACTGCTCACTTGCCTACCCCTAACTGCCCTCCCCTGCAGGCCTGATCTCGCCCCCAACTGCCCTCCTCTACTGGCCAATTTGGTTATGATTGGTCGGTTTCTATGCCAGTCAGCATCAAAAGCTCCACCTCCTAGACAGCCATTGGCTCGCCAACAGCACCCACATTTGTTTCTGATTGGTCAGTTCCTATGCCAGTCAGCTTCTCCGGGCCTATCTCCAGGCCTGATCAGAGAGGCAGAGCTGAATGGCAGTCCCAGTGGAGGCCTAGAGAGAAGAAAGATCTGGCTGCTGGCAAAGCCCAGAAAGAAAGAGGGAGAGAAAGAGAGAGGCAAGTACTGATCAACAGCTGTCACTGAGGCTGTGGATCAGACCCTGCTTCTCTTTCTGGGTCTCAGCCTCCTGGTCAGTCAGTGCTGGGTCACAGTCCTTTCTCCTTTAGAGTGGTGTTCCTTCAAGGGTGGATTCAGCATGGGGGCATGTTTTGAGGATGCAACTAGTCATTTGGACTTGGAATCATGATGGGAAGTGCTCTGGCTCTGGAGTTGGAGTTCAGTTTCACCTCGTGACCTGTAAAGAGAAACATATCGAATATCAGGCCATGCCACTGCCCTGCTTAAAACCTTTAAATGACTTCTTGGTGCCGTTGAGAATACAGTCCACGTCCTTCAGATACATCATTCAAGCTCCAGCCCCTACACCCTCTGTAATCTTGTCCTGTGTCACTTTCTTCCTTTTGCAGCCCTAGTCACATAGTCACACACACATTCTTCCCAAATTCCTAGAAAGTGACTCCTTCTTGCCTCAGGGCTCTGGTGCCTGATGTTCCCTCCCTGAAATCTCCACCAGCTCTCTGCACAGCTGGTTCCTCTGAAACCCATTTCCTTAGAGAGGACTTCTCTGCGTCAGACAGCCTCCTTCCAGCCTCTCACGTGCTCTCTTCCAGCCTCTCACGTGCTCTTCGCAGCACATAGCAGATCTTTGATTTTATGTCTTTGCTCTTTGCCTCTCTACTGTCTGTGTTCCCTCTGGAATGTGAGCTGACTGTCTTATTGAAGGATGAGTCCTGAGTGCCCAGCCTATGCAGGTGTGAAGTAAAAAGGTTTTGGTAAAATAGGAATTTGAATTCAGGACTGAGACACTGAACTTGTGAATCTATGGAAGCAAAAGGAACCTGCGAAGAAAACAACCCAGAAACTAGACTAGAGAGTTCACTTGAAGCATATAGAATAGAAATGAGCCCTAAAAAAAGAGTCAAGAACAGACTTTTATATTTCAAAAGAAGTCAAGGATAAGCAAAAGTCTAAAATAGCACAATTGGATGATGACAGAGTACAGAGGAACAAAAATCAATTTAATTTAGCTTGTAAATTTTTTGGAGGGAATATAAAATATTTAACTCACCTTAAAGTTAAGAGAAGAAAATTAAGACATTGGGAAAATGCTAAGGCATCTCCTTATGACCAGTGTTAAGTGGAAGAAAATGGGAAGGAGAGGAAGAGTTGGAAGGTAAGTAGGAAAAGGGGATGGGGAAGAAGGATAGAAAGGAGATGGGGTGACACCTAGCCAGGCAGGAGGGGAAAGGAGATTCTCTGGAGACTCCAGGTACAGTGGGGTAGGGAGAACCCCCCTTCCTCCCCCTGCCCTGTGACATACCAGTCAGCCATTCCAGGCTCCAGGCTCTGGACCTGCCTGGTAGGGAAGCTGCTTTCAGACCTGCAGAGCTCTGTGTAGAACAATAGCCAACAGACCAGGTGAAAGCAAGCCAGCAGCCAAGAGGATAGAGGCTGGTTCCAAATGGTGATTCCTAAGCCACTAGTATTTGTGATCTGGAACCACCTCCCTACCCGCCAGTCATCTACCTGGTAAATGGAAAATGGCACCATTCACAGTGAATTGTCTTGTTTTTGTTAGAATGGCTGGTAATTGATCTAGGGGCCATTGTGAGGGTATTTTTGCATGTGTGAAATTTGCTTTGTTAAAACTAATACAGGGTCTAACCTTGGTGGAGGAAGTGGTATGTAATTTACATAAAACCAAAATGAATTATTCTCTAGGGAGCTGTCTGGTTGGCATTTCTGTCCTATTTTTCTTCCTTCCCAGGCCAGCTCAATTCTATTAAAAATCCTGTTAGCTAAATGTCAATGGGTTCAGCATGTCTGCTGTATGTGCCACACATTGAAATTTTCCTATAAAATATATTGTAATGTATTAGCAATAAACAGAATTTATTAATGTCAGCTCCATAGATTTACATACAACCCAGCAACCTGTCTGGAATTGTGAGAAATGGCTCACCTGTTCATATTTCAAATGACGGAGTAGGAAACAGATGCATGGTGAAAATGAGACTTGTAATAACACTCTCGAAAGCGGGCGCCCATTTTATAGGATCACTGTAGGGCAAGGGGTATAGTCTATTTATTTAGACCCTCCTCCAGTTCCTCATTGGTTGAGTACTATTTAGTTACTTATTTCCCAATAGGTCACCTAGGTCGCAGTCTCCCCTTGGGCTATTGTAAAACACGGGCTGGGGCCTTCTCTAGTGGCCTCCGCCTCCCTGTGTCTAGGGGCGTCTTCCTAGGACACGTGCTGTCAGCCATGCGCACAGCTCTCATCCTCTCTCCCCACCCGCACTTCCTGTTTGCTCGGGGGAAATTCAGTAATGACCTGGCCACGTGCTGTTTCTTTTCTATGAAGATAAATCAGAGGCGTATTTCTTACAGAGTTACATTTATCAGGCCAGTTTATTATTATTATTCTCAATTCATGATGCTAAAATACTTAGAACACAGAAAACGGAAAGTAGGTTTGCTGCTTAAACTAAACCACTGGAGGATGAAGATTTGCATGTGATGCTCTAGATGCTGGGCTTAATTAGCACCCCCCCCCCAGGTTCCTGAAAGAATTCAATCTAGAGCAGTGGTTGTCAACCTTCTGGCCCTTTAAATACAGTTCCTCATGTTGTGACCCAACCATAAAATTATTTTTGTTGCTACGTTATAACTGTAATGTTGCTACTGTTATGAATCATAATGTAAATATCTGATATGCAGGATGGTCTTAGGTGACCCCTGGGAAAGGGGATTCTAGAGTATTCTCTTAGTTGTCAGTAAAGCATTAGTCAGCCTTGATCGTGCCAGGTTGGAAAATTTACCGGATTTTGAGCTCTGCGGGTCCTTTCAGTTCCGTAGGAAGAACTTGTCCTATTAATTTTGTGGTGCTCTGAGGAGCTGTATGGGGCCATTAGCACCCTGTGGGCTGACATTATCCCTGGACAGTGTTAGGAATTAACTCATTTTGGAAAGTTGGGAGGTTTCACAGTAGAAGTGCCTTACCTTTTCCCTCACGTAGCCATTTGAACGTAACTGCCATCTTCTCGACCACTCTGCCTTGTGATCAGGGAGAACTGAGGCGCAGCCACAGCCTTCAGTGTTCTTCCGGGCAATAATCACCATTAAAACCAACGACAACTGCAGGCTCATCAGGAGCACCACAGGCTCCTGCGACATTGCCGTCCTCATGCTTGTGCTGACTCACTTCTTAGTCCAATTTCATTATCCCGGGGGATAAAGTTTGGCCCAGACACAGCTGCACCTTGGATGCAATCAATAAAGGAAGTAGACACCGATTTTACAAGAAAAAGAGACACTGCACCCCCAAAAGGGCCTTCCAGGAGAATGGCAGCCATACACTTCAGGAAGGAGACTGGAGTAGAATTTACTGTGGAATTCAGAGTCATTATCCTTAAGACCCCAGGATTTCCCTGTGCTTTCAGGCTCCATGAGTCTGAAGCTCACCACATTTCTCAATGATAACCATGTGGTCATGGGAGGGAGAGAGTGAGCAGAATCCTTCTCGAGGAGGGAAGAGTCAAATCAGAAACCAGGCAGGGAAGAAAAAGGGAAAGGGAAGGAAAGAGGAAATGTGGGGTGTTTTTTGAAAGATTTTGAGTTGTTCGTAAATGTGGACCTATTTACTATATAAATATGTCTTTATAAAAGGAATTATTTAGAAAACAAGGTTGTGCTTGACTTGGTAACTCTTAGCTGATCTTTCTAGTCTATTGTTGCTGACCCTGGCTTTCCTTAGGCATCTAAACTCATGGCTTCCTGCTGGGTCTTTCAAGCTGGGTATTACCAGCTGGCCTTCAGATGGCACCCCACCCCCAGGGGAGCTTTCACAGAATAAATGGGACCCAATACCCATCAACATTACAATCACTATCTCAGCTTGTGCCATCTCACTCATGCTCCCCGAGAGCAGTTTCTATACATGCATACATTGTCCTATTCTTCAATCTCTGGGTACTTTTGCAGAAGGTACTGTTTCACCTGAAAGCAAAACTTTCAGAAAGAAATTAGTTACTGTTTGAAAGATGTTGAAAATTATTTTGGTGGAGGTTCAATGGTTTTACTTTTCTCTGCTCACTGCTGTTGACTGCGTTCACTGCTGTTGACAGTGCTCACTGCTGTTAACCGTGCTCACTGATGTTGACTGTGCTCACTGCTGTTGACTGTGCTCACTGCTGTTGACTGTGCTCACTGCTGTTGACAGTGCTCACTGCTGTTGACTGTGCTCACTGCTGTTGACAGTGCTCACTGCTGTTGACAGTGCTCACTGCTATTGACTGTGCTATGTCAAACCCCTTCACTACTAGTAGAAGGACGCAAAGATTTTTGTTTTGTTCATTGGTGTTACTGTCACTCAAGCGCCCAAAAGGGTCACTCAAGTGCCTAGCACATAGCAGAACCTCAGAAAAGATTTGTGAAATTGAACATATTTGATGAGAACCCAGTTGTTTTCATTAATTAAAAGTAAACTGAGGATCCTCTAGTTTTAAGCACCAGCCCCATATCCCTGGTAAATCTCATCTTTTCCTCTTCCTTTATCACTTGCCCTCTTTGAGCTAAAGATCTGGGAATGGGGGAGGGGAGGTCCTCCCCCTTTCACACTGTGGAGCAGAGCAAAGCTCTGGGACACCCTTATCTTCCCTTGTCTTCTTCTCCTCTTATCTCATTTCAGGGTGGGGAGAGGCAGGTGTCTCTCCCATCACTGGCCATGGCTGCAGTCCTGTCTCTTTAGGTGTGGCTTTGGTTCCCATGGCTGGCAGTGGGTGTTCGCCAGGTGACAGACATCCAGACACTGGCCTTCTTGTCGTACCCAGGGGAGTGTTCTTCAGAACCCCTTTAGAGGATGTTTCATTACATGGTTCTCAAGTAGGGGACATCCAGTGCCAACTCTACTCCAGCCAGCCAGCTGATGCTGTAACTCACAGCCTTTCTCTTTCCTTACAGGCCTCCCTCTTGGGCAGTGTTCTGTCAGGGAAGCTCAGGTCCACTTAACCCCACAGTATGCTCACACATCCTTGCCTGCCCTAGGTGGCTACCACCCCTCTTTGCCCAACCATTTCTCTTCAGTTATCCTTTTATCTGCTGAAGGTAGATGTCTGCTGTAGCATCATCTATCCGGGACCAAGATATCAGGTGCCCTTTTACTAGTACATGAGCCCCACCTAAGTATTCTCTTGGGTTATCACCTCTCCTCTTTTGCAGGGAGGCAGAGAGGAAAGAGGGAAAGATGGGAAAGTCATATACGCTCTCACTAGGTAGACAGAATGTTGCAGTGGAAGTGGGATTCTTGGGGTGTCATAAGAAAAAGCATTTTCAGGAACTCATAATGCTGTCTGGCGGTAAGATGTATTTGGGCCCTGGATGAAAAATCAAAAGAGTGTACTTCCTGGGTTTCCAACTCTGTCCATCCAACCTTGGAAAATCAGGGCCAGAAAAAGGGCCAATGTCCAGAGATCCTGTGCCATGTTAAATCTCAGTCCCAGGCCAGTGTCAGGCTAGCTTAGCTTGTGCTCCAGCTGCAGCCCATCGCTGTGCCACTGTACCCTGCTCCTGCCTTCAGCCTGGGTTTGGAGTCCATGCAGCCCTCGGCCACTTGATTGCTAAGGCCACATGCTATGTAGAGAGAAGGTGAGTGTGAACAGAACAGATGCAGACCACAAACTCACACAAAGAGAGAAAGAGAGAGAGAGAGAGAGAGAGAGAGAGAGAGAGAGAGAGAGAGAGAGAGAGAGAGGAGGGGAGAGGGGAGAAGGGAGAAGGGAGAGGGAAGAGGAGAGAGGAGAGAGGAGAGAGGAGAGAGGAGAGAGGAGAGAGGAGAGAGAAGAGAACTCTCTTCTTGGTTCCTGGGAATTATAACACCATGATCTAGGGAAGAACCAGGAGCTTTTTCAAAATAGCCAATCAACTTCTCAAGCTTGCTCAGTGTCCAATGGGTCCACCCCTGACCAATGGTTCCTTCCCCAGGTTAGACTGGCAGGCCTCTATCGTCAAGCACCTCCCTCTGTGCCATGTTTACTTCTATTGCACAGGTAGTACCTGCCCCTGCTCCCCTGACAGTCTGGTACTGAGGGGGGCAGGCAGGGTGTTATCCTTGGCAGTCAGTGCTGTGATGCTATGGAGTGTGCATGAAGCTGTAGCTTCCTGGTGAAGCAGACCAACTCAGGCTCCTCCGTTTATTATGCGTAATCATGTCTGATGCCCTTTGCTGCCTCCTTTATTAATATCCAGCTGCCTTTGCTAACAAAAAGACCCAGGACTGATGAGTCCTCTTCTCACTTTCCCTGTGTCTCACTTTCCCTGGGAGGGGCATGGAAGGGACACATGGGGAATGAGGATGACAGCCGGCTCTGCCATCTCCCTGAGCCTACAGGAAGGGGTTCTTTCCCAACCACTTGTAGTGTTTAGAACGGAAGGCACTGGGCCATCTCTCTGACACTGGTTTTGCTCCTGTGGCCATCAGGTCAGTGACACAAATCCCACTCAGCACGCTGCCGCACAGTGGGATATGCAGCCCCTCCCCTGCCAAGCACGAGTGCAGCCTCCGTCTTCACAGTCAAGTAGCTGTATGTGCTCCTCAGAATACAAACTGAGTCACGAGATCTTTTAAAATTCTTCTTTCATTTTTATTCTTTTTATTATCTTGAAACTCATTACATATGAGAAACAGCGGTTTGTTTCATCATGGAGTGTAGCTTCTGATGATAATTTATTTGTGAAAAATTTCCCTTGGGAAGTAACTTATATGAAGATACCAAAGTGATGCGTTTTTTGTTTTTGTTTTTTAATATATTTTATTGATTTTTTACAGAGAGGAAAGGAGAGGGATAGAGAGTTAGAAACATCAATGAGAAAGAAACATCAATCAGCTGCCTCCTGCACACCCCCTACTGGGGATGTGCCTGCAACCAAGGTACATGCCCTTGACCAGAATCAAACCTGGGACCCTTGAGTCCGCAGGCCGATGCTCTATCCACTGAGCCAAGCTGGTCAGGGCGGAGTGATGCAGTTTTATAACATTTTGAACATTTTTAAGAATCTCCATTATTCCTGCATGTTATCACCTGGCTTTCACTGCAG
>PVJC01030432.1:0-21194 GCA_004026665.1 Murina feae | reverse complement strand
GAGCTGAGCTGAGGGGCGCAGCTTCACTTTCGCTGCTGCCGCAATGGAAAGGGCTGTTTACTCAGGTCCGGGAGTGGCGGCCGCCATGTTGGCTGGGCTAATTTGCATACAGCCGCTCTGATTGGCTGGTGGGCGTGGCTTACCCTGTCTCGGAGAAACGGTTAATTTTAATATTTCGCTTTTATTAGTTTAGATATGTACTCAGCACTTACAGGTTTCATTACCACAATACACTTCTTTTTCATTTCCATTTTTGGTAATTCTCCATGCTCTCTGCTTTACTCAAGGCTTCTCCTCCCAATGAGAAGACCACGGAAAATAAGTTGGATTCCAACCTGATAACAGTTTAAGCATCGCTTCATTATTTCAACATACAACAGAGCCTGTGGCTTAAACAAAACAACAACAAAAAATGCAGGCCAGAATATCCATGCCTGCCTCGCAGAAATTCTGACCCAAGGAGACTTCAGCTAGGAAAAGAGCCTGAGACCTTACAGAGCTATGCTGCCAGCCCATTCACTGTTTTCAGAATGTCAAGTCTTTGGGGCAAGGAGAGGGAGTCTGAGGTTTTATATATGGAACACTCTTTTTCATAGAAGAACAAACATCTTTGTTCATAAATAACTATAAAAAAAAGATTTTTAACTGATAATATTTCCAGCAGGTACACGGATGAAAAAATAAAATAAAGTCAGTAATCTCTTCTATTCGCCCCACATAATTTATTAGTATGCTCAATCTGATCAAGTGGCTATTAAAAGCTTATCCTTGAACACAGTGGTATTCAGTAAGTATAAATTGAAGATAGTGACAAATGCTACCAATGTTATTCTCTTAATGACACACAATTGGTGGTTCAGTGGCACAAATCATATGCACTTTATTCTTCCTACTAGAGGCCCAGTGCACAAATTCATGCAACAGTGGGGTCCCTCAGCATAGCCTGCAGGATTGGGCCAAAACTGGCTCTCCGACATCCCCAGAGGTCCCAGATTGCAAGACGGTGCAGGCCAGGTTTAGGGACCCCACCTCTGCATGATCAAGGCCAGGGAAGGAGGGACACAGGAGGTTGGCGAGCCAGGTAGGGACCTCCAGGAGGGCTCCAGGGCACGTCTGGCCCTTCTCATTCAGTCCCAATCAGCCAGACCCCAGCAACAAGCTAACCTTCCGATTGGAGCATCTGCCCCCTGGTGGTCAGTGCACATCATAGTGAGCAGTTGAGCGCCCATTAGCATACCATTAGCATATTATGCTTTGATTGGGTGAACGGACAACCAGACAACCAGACACTTAGCATATTAGGCTTTTATAATATAGGATACTGATGCTCACATTGTAACTCATGTCAGTGTGAATCTAACTATTAGAAATAGCCTTTTAATTAGCAAAATTAAATCTTCCTTTATTTAAGAGAGATGAGCCTGTGTAACTAAGCAGAAAAAAAACTTTGCAAGCAGTATTTCTCTCCTGCCTTCTGTGATGAGATTTTTCTGTCAGCTGCAACAAGTCTTTCTTATTGCTACTTTTATAGAGTCATCATTAGTCAGTCTACTCGCTTCAAATATCATCTACAAAGCATATCTAGAAATTCAGCTGCTGATGCAGATAATGTATGAAACTGAGAAATAGCAACTTGTCTCTCAGTGGCCATGTTAAATATATAGTTTTTTTAAAAAAAATCTGGACTGTCAGCTAGTCCAAGGAGAGTGTAGGAGAAGGGGAAGAGTTCGTCATCATGATGTAGATGTAACCTGTGAAGAGGCACAGGCATGTGTTCAAAAGGCATACATGGATTTAAAATTCACAAATTAACACTCTATCTAATGCCTTCAAATGGCAAAGGGGCTGGAAGCCCATTAGTTTTGTTTGGTCAGATCCTGTCCTTCTCCTAAGCCACCAAGTTTACTTTGCCATCTCTTCCACCTCACAAGACAGGCTTGTCTGGAGGCCGCTCACCTATGCTGGGACACCTGGAGCCACTGTAGCTCTTCCACCTGTGTCATCCACCATTCCTCAAGAGTAATCACCACAACAGGCCTCTCATTTGCCCCTCCTCTCTCTCTACCACTTCCACCTTGGTTCAGGTCCCGGTCAGCCTTATTTGGACTGCTGCAGATATGTCTAGTAATTTCCTTGCCTACAGGCTACTTTCTCTAGAAAGGGTCGTATACATGAAGAGAATTTATAAAAATCTAAAACACAAATTGGACAGTGTCAGGTTTCTGCTTAAAACGCTAACAATATACAACATCTGAAAATAAGTCTCAATTAGTTACCTGACTATGTTGTCTATGACCTCATCATTTCTCATGACATTTGCCTCATATTTCACAACACACACACACACACACACACACACTCACCCTGCTAGTTCTAACCTCTGGGACTATTCACACTGAAGTCTTTGCCTAGTATGCACTTCCACATTACCACACCTGACCCTCACTGGGCTCACTCCCACTGCATTTTTAATGTTCATTCAGAGGTCACCTCCTGAAGTTTTAGAAATTCAATGCTTTCAAAAACTCTACCTAGCACTGGCCATGTGGCTTAGTTGGTTGGAGCATCGTCCCATACACCAAAAGGTTGCAGGTTTGAATTCCAATAAAGACACATACCTAGGTTGAAGGTTCAATTCCCAGTCAGGGCACACACGGGAGGCAACTGAATTCTCTCTCTCTCTCTCTTCTCATCCCCTCTCTCTAAAATCAATAAAAATATATTCTCAGGCAAGGATTAAAAATCACACAGAACTCTACCTAAGTGGGAGTGGAAGCTAACACTGCTGTATGACGATACATTTTTGTATCCCTTACTTAGAAGCATGATGCTACATCAATGGAACAGAACAGGAGAAACAGGATTAGATCCAAGAGAGTTTTGTGTATGATGAAAGTGGAAAAGCAATGGACTCTGAAATCATGGTGCTAGGCGAATAAGTTAAACATGCAGAGATAATAATTTTGGATCCTGAGCAAATATCTTTAACCAAATTAATTTTAGATAGAGTAAATCTTTTTAAAAATCACAAAAGAACTAGAAATTTTAAAGGGCAATGTCCATAATACAAAGTGAAGAAGGTTTTTCCAAGCATGACTTTAAAAAACAAAAAAAAACTACAAGGATTAATATATTTGACTAGCTAAATAAGTATCTTTTTAATTGAGGAAAATACTATAAATTCAAGTGAAAAGACAATAAATTGAGAAAAATGCATATTTAGCATATTGGCTAGACCTAATTTATTTTGATGAAATTGATTTATAGAGTAAAAGGTGAATCTCTCTCTCTACCTCTCTCTCTCTTTCTATAGCATATATATATATATATATATATATATATATATATATATAATTATCTCCATAAGGTGGGAATATGAATTCCCTTTTCATATCTTCTTTTCCTCTCCATACTCCTGTATTACCTAACTTTTTGAACCAGTAAGTAATGTAGCTATTCTGAAGCATGTATATTTTTATAATTAAAACATTGCCAATAACATAACTATTCCCATTAAATATATATCCTTATGACCCAATATAAAAAGACAAACCTTCCTACTAGAAAAAGCAAAACAAACAAATGACATGAACAAGTACACAAAGTACCTCTAAATTTATGTGCAGTTTTTAAACTCTGAAATAAAAAAAAATTCATTTGTTCAATGATATTTTGCACACCAGAATGACGAAGTTTAAAAATATATCCTGTTATTGAATGTATGAAAAAATGAGCACTGTTTAAATACTGTTGATAAGAGAGTTCTGAAAAGTAGTTTAACAGTGAGTATCAAAAATTATGACCCAGAGTTTTCACCAGAATTTACCTAGAGAACTTCCTAAAAGTACATCAAGAGGGAATTGCTTAATATAGTAACTCTTTATACTGTAACATCAGGTAGCCATCAAAATCAAAGCTATATGCATATTTACTTACTTACATAGAAAGCTACACATAATACATTACAGAAGTTTTTAAAATTGGGCTAAAGCAATACATAACGCTGTCCCATGTTAAAATGTTGGTCTATATGCCCAGAAAAAATGAAAAGGAAGAAGCACACACTTGGAAATATATTCACCAAAACGTAAGTAATCATTATCTCCTAAAGGTGGAAATATGAATTCCCCCTTCAGACCTTCTGTTACTCTTCATACTCTTTCATGTTTTCTGACTTTTCTTAACCAGGAGCATGTATACTTCTATAATTAAAAAATTACCAACAACATAACTATTCCCATTGTTTAAAAAGAATGAATAAAATGGACAGAGGAGACAAAAGCATACTCATATGAATGGATTGAGAGAGCAGGGTCCTATGTCTGAAAAAGCTGACATTTTAACTAAATTGTACCAAACAAAAACAAGAAACACTCATAAAGTTCATTCTTTACAAGTTTTCCAAACAGTTAACAAAATACCACAGGACCACTTAAAACTACAGCCTGAAAAATTAACAATTCAGTGCTAAAGTGAACCTGTTCTGTGTGGTGACCCTGATTCTGGAATCCAGCAACGTGGGTATGAAGGCCTCTTCTCTTCTTCCCTCTAATCTGAGTATCTCAGAAGTCCCCATTTCTTATATCATTAAAAGACACTATTTTAATTAAAGTTGTTACATCTGATCTAAAAAAAAATTACTTTTTTGAATCTCATACACAAGACAGTAAGTAATGTAGCTATTCTGACTCTTGTGAGCATAAAATAAGGATGAACTCTTCCTTTTTATAATATAGGAGAGAGAGCAAATTTTCTCCCCTCCCCCTCTCTCTCCCTGTTTGTCTATTCTAAGTCAGGAAAACAAAAAGTTAGAGACCTTTCAGGTGTAAGGATAAAGCTAAGAACAGGTTACCAGGATGTGCTGCAAGTCTATACATATGTTGCATATGTTTCTTTTTTGTTTGTTTGTTTGTTTTTGTCTATGATTAGCTAATTGTAGTTCTCCCAAAAGCAGATGGCGATCAGAATAAGGTTAAAAAAATGCAACAAACAAAATGTCAACTAAGTTTTAAATTCAACAGATTTTATTACACAATATCAGTTTAAGTCCATCATTTTAAAATTGGTCTTTTCAACCATAGGAACTAGGGGAAAGCAAGGACCTAGTGACTGGTCTTTCTGTAAACAAAAGTAAAAGTTATTTATAGTGACCTTTTAATGTTTACCTTAGAGCTGGCTAATCAGATGTAAATTGTCACCCCATGGATATGCTTAATCAACTTTATTCCCTTTGCTAATTGAGAAATAGAGCTGTTAATGTCAAGAAACATTTGAAAAATGCACCAAGCTTGCTCAACAGAGCAAGTTCTTTATAAAAGTCAGAGTTTCCATATGGTAAAATCATGGAAATTAGGCTTGGAGGGGGAAAAAAACACTAAGAAAGACTAATTTGTTATTGAGCTAGTCTGTGCTGGAACAAAATCAGTCTTAGCACCAAACCTGGATTTTGTTTTTTACCACTTCTTATATTCAAAAATAACTCCTTCAGCTCTTATAAAAATCATCCCATCACGTTACTCCAACGCGTCTCTCCTGCTGGGTTTATGCTTTCCTAGCTGCAGTGGCTCTAGTAAAAGTCACTTTGCCAGGACATTCATTTACCCACAAAACTGGTTCACACAAGTCAGCTTCCTCTTTCTTTAACTCTCCACAGGTCTTCTCTCAGCTTCCTTCAAAACTGACCATGCTCAGGGAAATGAATTTCGCTTCCATTGTGCAAAAGGGGGACAATATACTCCCTTACTGATGCTTCAGGATTGTCTCCATCTTTGTAACATCAGGAGAAGTATGCATAATTTCAATGTATTGTTGATGCAGAAGCAGATATGGTTAAAGCAGTAGCTAACTGCAAAGGACCACCCTACCTTCTCCTGTTCCAAGATAACACCCACCTCCACCCTTACTCATTGGCTCCCTTGTTTCATGAAACACAAGTGTTCTCCCTCCTCCTTAATACAGTCCTCATTAATGAACAGTCTCTCTCCTGGAAAAGCTTGGTCAAATCCTCTCCTGAACTGTAGGTGCATGTTGTCTTTCACGAGATGCATTTGAGAAATAAAAGTCACCCCAAAGCATAGGCCCCAACCATTCTTCTCTCAGAGAGACGAGCAACCACTACTGCTTCCGGTGAGGATGGAAAACACAGGCACTGAGTGAGAAGAACCCGGGAACGAATGGTGCACCTGTCTACCACACCCTCCAAAGAACCAGAGGCACACAACAGGTGGGGCTTCATCCTGAGAGTCCGGACTTCACACTGATTCAGTAACTGAGCCTCGCAGAGCGATATGTCCACAAAGCACGTCTGATATGAGAGGCTTGATCTTCTGAGAAGGAAACAAAATCAGTGAAATAAGTATATGTGTAGAATAGATCCTTACTCCATCCCCACTGCACAGTGCACACTGCAGCGTCCCCAGTAGGGTCAGTTAACTTCTCTGAGACTTGATTTCCTCATCTTTAAAAGTCCTCTGACTAGCTTAACCACTTTGGTTCAATGAAACATTCAAACCCTTTCTCCTTTTATCTTTAAATGATTTAATCTTTTGTTTTTATTATTTTTTAATGATTTTTTGTAAGAGAAAATTTATTGGGTAAATTATAGAAGTAGAAAAAGTAATTCCTAGAAGAAATGGGCTTAAGAAATAAGTTCTAGAGTAAGGCCCTTGGAGTTTGGGAGTGAGGAAGCTAATGGTTATATGCCTGGGTGCAGGGGAAGAGGAGTTGGAGGGGGTTAGAATTGTTTTTATTTTTAGTAACAACTTTATTGACATTTAAGTCACATATCATAAAACTTTCCCCTTTTAGAGTGCACAAGTCAGTGAATTTTACACATTAACAGAGTTATACAACTATTACATTATCTAATTCCAGAAATTTTCATCATCTCCAAAAGAAACCCATACCCATTGGAAGTCACTCTCCACCCCTGACAGACAATGCTTGGCAGCCACTGATTTTTACTTTCTGTTCCTATGCACTTGCCTATTGTGGACATTTCAGATAAAGTGAATCAATGAGTGGATTTTGTAGCTGGCTTCTTTCACTTAGCATAAGGTCTTCAAGGTTCATCCTTGTAGCTTGTATGAGAACTCCATTCCTTTTTAGAGCCAAATATAATTGCATTGCATGAATATATCACCTGTCGTTTATCCATTCGTAAGTTGGTGGTCATTTGGGGGTTTCCACTTTTTAGCATATTAGAGACTAACACTATTAGAAACATTTGTGTACAGGTATTTCTGTGAACATGTATTTTCAGTCTCCTGGTTATGGTACCTCTATGTTTAAACTGTTGAGAAGCTCCCAAACTGTTTTCCAAATTGCTTGCACCATTTCTTTGCTTTTTTTACTTCTTTTGGTTGTGTGGGCTTAGCTGGGAAAATAACTGGGATGACATAAAGACATTTTCTGCATAATGGATATTTTTATCCATTATAGTGGACACAAACGCAAGGTAGTTGAGGTGATTTGGAGGCCACAGAACGTGGCACTACATAGCACTCAGAAACATATCCTCTCACTCTCTGCACTGCTTAGGAAAGGCTCAGAAACCAAATGCAATGAGCCTGCAGGTGCTTGGCTACACCACAACCAGGGATGAGGAGGAAAGGATAGAGCCATAAAGAACACCCACATCTAGCAGGTAAAGAAGGAAGAGGGAGAACAGGGATACAGCAGAGAAACATTCAAACAACTCTCTGCATCAGCAGAGAATGAGGACGAAGTAGACCAGAGAAATTAGAGAACAGGATCCAGAAGAAATGGGAGGGAGGGTCACCAGGGAACCTTTGGATCTCACCAGTTTTCACTCTCACAAATAATGCTTCCTTAGCCCATTTTACAAAGCTCCCTTCTTTGTGCCAACCAATATGTAATAGTGGCAACACCTACATAAATACCATTTGGTGACTTTGGTAAACATGTTCAATCTTGATCTAGAAGCTATCTTAAAAGCAAGGAAAGATCAACAATATAAAATTGGAAATGTAGGCCTTGAACAGACCTCCTAGAATAGCTAGCAAAAAATATCAGAAATTCTGCAGCATGACAAGTCACAACATAAATAACAAAATGTATTACATAAAATGTAAACAATTAAACTGTACTATAAAAAAGCATACTTTGAAATTTTAAATTATTACAATTTTAATACAAATAAAAAAACTCACAAAAATGAATAGCTGTTTCCTTCCCTCATAATTTATTGAAGCTAAAAATAAAACAGAAATCATCTTAACACCAAGATCAAAAATAGAAAATTTCAATCAACACTGCACTTTTCACAAAATTATAAGAGGCTGAAAATGGCAAGTAGCACATGTCAAGTCTTCTGCACACTTCACTAAAGATATATTTATTCAAAACAAAATGCCTCCCAGTGATCCTGCTCTAGAAGGAACATGAGTCATATATGCCAAGACACTCTCCTCACAATTTTAACCTTTTAGGTAAAATTCATAGCTTCCAGCCCATGCACTAGTAAAGGAGCCTGTGAAAAACAACCTCACACTTTTAAAAAGCAAGAATTGCTTTGGCACTTTGATGCCTGATACCCAACATTTTAGATATAGAAACAAAGAACTCATCCCAGTTCATTATTGCCTTATAACGTGTGAAGCAATTGCATGACTCATTCTAGAGCTGGTACAGAGACTGGGACAAATTCTACAAACCTTGTAAAGGAAAAAACAAACGAACCGAAAAAAAAGGGGGGGGGGAGGAGGGAGAGGATAATAAATCACATGGCTCAGGCCCTTTATGTAATATCTCATGGAAAAGTTTAGAGGCCTCTAATATCACTGGGGCACCAGCTTAGAAATGAACTGATGAGAGAATGCCTACAATGGAACGATCAACAAGCCAAACAAATCACTTCATGTTTACGTGGTGGCTTCTGGTACACAGTTCTGATTAAGGACTCTGCTAAGAAACACCCACTCCCGTGTAGGGAAGAGTAGCAAAGAGATTTGTTCTCTTTGCCAGATTAAGAAAATGCTCCAGAACAACAAAACCAACTGCCAGGGGGATATCATGCTCCAGAGCATTCTTAGAGTTACTCCTTTCCAGAATACTAAGGAATTTTTTGGCTTTTTGAATGACATGAAAACCAGGTTTGAGAGATAAAATAATAAGCCATTTCTATAGGTAAAAAGAATATTATAGATTATTTACTTTTCTATAATTACTCTGGCACATAGGAAGATTGGCTTTCAAATGCTACTTGTTTTTCATACAGAGTTTTCAATAACAAAGAAAAATTAGCTCATCTTTTGAATATTTTGGGGTTTGTACTATATATTTCTGCGAAACAGTGAACAAACACTGGTTAATGCCTGTGCAGAAAATAATAATTACCAAAACCATTAATTGTTCCTAAGTCTGTACGTCTTCCCTCAAAATAATAATTTATTTTTAAAAAGCAGCTTGAGCCCTAACCAGTTTGGCTCAGTGGATAGAGCGTTGGCCTGCAGACTCAGGGGTCCCAGGTTTGATTCTGGTCGGGGGCATGTACCTTGGTTGCAGGCACATCCCCAGTGGGGAGTGTTCAGGAGGCAGTGGATCAACATTTCTCTCTCATCGATGTTTCTAACGCTCTATCCCTCTCCCTTCCTCTCTATAAAAAATCAATAAAATATATTTTAAAAAATAATAAAAAATAAAATAAAAAGCAGCTTCATATTATTAGAGCCAACGGTAAATGATAACATCTAATCTAATAAAAGAGTAATATGCAAAATGACCCTCACTCCATTACATCCACAAACCACAACCAAAAGCCATGCCCACCAACCAATCAGGAGAAAATATGCAAATTAACCCAACAAAGATGGCAGAGGCCAGAGCCAAGATACTTGCGTTGCAGCCACAGCTAGCACACAAGCATTCTGGTTCTGGCCGCTCCAGGCCTGTTGGAGACTCAGCAGGCAGAGGAGACAGAGAACACTGGCTCCAGTGCCTGAGGCTAGCTTCTGCCGGGAGTTGAACAAGCCACCTGTCCCTGATCGCAGGCGCGGGGCAGAAGCCACCTATTGGTGATCGCAGGCAGCTTCTCCCCCTCGGCCTGAGATCACGGACAGGATCGGGCCTAAGCCAGAAGGTGGACATCTCCCCAAGGGGTCCCAGACTGCAAGAGGGCACAGGACAGGCTGAGGGATCCCTCTCCCCCAGTGCACAAATTTTTGTGCATCAGGTCCCTAGTCTATACTAATAAAAGGGTAATATGCTAATTAGATTGGACAGACCAGATATCTTCCAGATGTCTTTTCGGACGTCCTTCTGAACAAAGCCGTGGGAGCTGCAAGGGCCGAGGGCCAGCAGCTCAGGAGAGGTGGCATCCTGGGAGAAATGGTGGCACAAGAGAGGCAGCAGAGTGGGCTGGTCCAGCACTGTGGCCCCTTCCGCAGAAGCAGCAGGAGAGGGGGCTGTGTGATCCAGGTCCCAGTACTGCCCCTTCTACAGAGGCAGCCACAGAGGCAGCGGCACAGGCCCAGTCCCAGTGCCACACCTCCACAGAGGCTGGTCAGAGTGTGAAGTGTGACCTGCTGTGCCTCAACTTCCCACAGCCCCTCCCCCAGCCGGCCTGGCCCTAACACTAAGAAGCGAGGGCTGAGGGCCAGCAGCCATGGCAGCCAGCAGTGGCAGCAGCAACAGGGTGATGGGGGTGGCACCTTCCCCTGATCAGCCCTGTCACGAGAGGCCAGATTGTGGCTTAAGCTGTCAGTAGGACATCCCCTGAGGGCTCCCGGACTGTGAGAGGGGGAAGGCTGGGCTGAGGGACACATCCCATGCCTCTGCTTAGTGCATAAATTTTCATGCACCAGGCCTGTAGTATTTTTATAATTTATAATGAGTTTGTGTTTCATACATCTTGGATTTTAAACAAGGAGGCAAAGCATCCAACATCTCGTCCATTAAGGGCAGAAACTAAACCTCCTTCTGAGTTTTCAAAAATCTTCAGAAAGAGATAAATGCACTTTAAAATTGCACTTTAAAATATTACTGGATATTTTCTTAGTTTTCAAGATTATGTGTGTGATGACTTTAGCTGAAACAAAATACATTACTGTCAAGGCTCTCATAGCATGCTTGGCTTTTAAGTTCTAGCTCATCCTTCTCCCTCCCCCTGCTTTTCAGAGGAGGAACTTAGATTAAGTGACAATGCTGGCACACTTTTTAAAACTTTTTATTTTGAAATAATTATCAATTCACAGAAAATTACAAAAATACTACTGAGAGTTCTGTATACTGTTAGCCTACCTTCCTGCAAATGGTAACATCTTACATATCTATGGTACAGCATCAAATTCAGAAAACTACATTGGTACAATACTCCTACAGATTATGGGCCTCATTCAGAGTTTACCACCTTTAACACGTACTCATGTGTTTGTGTGTGTGTATGTATAGTTCCATGCAATTTTCTCCCTTGTGTAGATTCATGTCACTACCATTACATTCAAGATACAGAATTCTATCCCCACCAAGGAACTCTCTTATTCTACTCCCCTCATCCTATCTCTGACCCCTGGCCACCACTAATGTGTTCTCCATCTCTAATTCTGTCATTTAAAGAATGTTATATAACTAGATTCATACACCATGTAACCTCTGGAGATTGGCTTTTTTCCCCACTCAGCATAATGCTCTTTAGGTACATCAAAACATTATAAGTATTCATAATTTGTTTGAACCATTTTTATTGCTCTAAAATATTGCTATTATTTTCATTATTGTACGAACTGATTTTGGGTACAAAAATATAATGTTGGATTTTAAAGGATTGACAAGACTCCTCTCAAGTTCCAAGAAAAATCAAAAGGCTAATGAAGCAGGCAGATGGGGATAAAGACATATCAGTGCTTTACTGTTCAATCCAATTGGAGAACATGGCTTTACATCTGCTGCCAAAATGTTGGCTAACATTCTCCTGAAGGATTGAACCTATTCACTGACATAGCTAAAAAAAACTTCTGATGGGCAGATCTCAAAGTCCAGGGCACGCCAAGTTTCTATTCCCTAACTTATCCCTCAGGGAACTTCAAACCCAGCAGAGGAATGAGTGAGGAGACACTGAAATTGGTACTGTTCTGTCCATAATCTTCCTTCCTCAAATGTATAAATTTCTTCTCCGCTGTGGAATAATTGTTCCATCCAACAACTTAGCTTTTTTCTCTTGTCTCATTCAGTTTCTTTATGCTTATCTCCTTCATATATGGGTACCCAGAAATGTGTGTGTGTCCCCTGAGTAAAGGAACTTATCAAGACCATAAATCCAGGCAGCTACAAATGGTATTCTCAGCTACCTCCTTAAGCTTCTCTGGGAATGTTACATATCTATCTTCTTCCTTTGTCAAAGGCCCAGTGATGAGCCTATTCTAAACTGAGTTCTACAGAATACCCAACATTATTTTTTGATAGTGGATTTTTACTCAGGAGTTGAGGCATTCAAAGCAAAATATATAGTAAATGGGTGATGTGCTAGGCCTTAAGAAAGCTTACCTTAAATTCCTAATAAAGACTTGTATTGTTTCCCCCATAATATGTGTTCATAAAGAAAGCACTAATTATAACAAAATAAAACATGTTTACTAATTCCTCCAGAAACTGTTTATTAGCCTCTCAGTTTTACATTTTAAAAAATGACCCTGTATCTAATGGAATTACATTTTATTTTAAAATAACTATATTCAATTGATGGCAAATTGGAAACTAGATACTGGCTATTGTATCTACTCCATAGCCTCAAACTTGAAGACAATAATAGCTTTGATGACAAAGAACTGAAATTCTAAAATACGAAAATGACAGGGATGGCAAAGACACCAAAGACAGGTATACTATTGTACTTTTCTTGAAAGGGAGGATTACGAATAACAAGTTGAGATATTCATAGAGAAAGATTAGAAACAAGATTATATTTCAATAAGTTAGGGAGAAACACCTAATGAGTATATACAGAATAAATATATATTTTTAAAAGTATATATTCAAAGGAAATTTTAAAAGAAAATAAAACAAACAAAAAATACCCAGTAAATATAAAATATAAGGCAGCAGAAACAAGTCTTGATCTAACAGTACTTAACATCATTATAAATAGTTTAAACTCACCGATCAAGACCTTCACAGAGGTTCTGACTTCTAATAATGCTAGGGAAGCTTTTATCAGATTAACCCTACTGCTGAAAATAAGTACAATCAACAAAAAATATACAAACAGCTATCTGAAGTCATTGAAGAGAAATCAAACAAAGGAAAACTGACCTCTGAAAGAAAGAAACCACACTGGATAAGATCTAGTGTTATACATCTTTTCCCCTGGGGCAGTAGAGATGGCATGCAAGCAGAAATCCATAGTCTTATTGGTCTGAGGAGTCACTGGACAGTCTGGGGCTACCACAGCACTGTGAAAAGTGGCCCAGGTGGGGGTGCAAAAAAGAATAAATCCATAGAATAGAAACACAAAAGCTACAACCTGCAAATAAATACTTCGCTTATTACTTAAACTGTGCGTGCATGCATGCATGGGGCAAGATTCCAAAGAGCACAGGGACAACTAACCAAAGGAAGCCTGAATGAACCAAATGTAGATTTCAGCAGCTACTCATCTCAGAGGAAACAAAATTTTCAGTTCAAGTCCTGCTACTTAGGTGGAGCTTGGAAAACAATTTGAGCATTCTAGTGACACCACTGAAGACCCAAAACTTAGAAGAAAATACTATGTTGAAAGATAAATATCACATGATCTCACTCATTTATGGAATATAATGAACAACATAAACTGATGAACAAAAATAGATCCAGACACAAAGAAGCATCGATCAGACCGTCAAACCTCAGAGGGAAGGTGGGGGAAGGTGGGGATTAGGGGGAGAGATCAACCAAAGGACTTATATGCATGCATATAAGCCTAACCAATGGACACAGACACCAGGGGGATGAGGACATGAGTGGGAGGGTGGGGCGGGGGGGGGAGACAATGGGGGAATAAGGACACATATGTAATACCTTAATCAACAAAGAAATTTAAAAAAAAAGAAAGATTATTTCTCACGGGACTAAAGGCAAAACTGAAGTAGACTTAACCAAACAAAGCCTAAGACCAAGCCTCTACAAGTTTAATGTGATCATTATGTAACACACCTGGGTGCTACAACACAACACAAGTAGTCAAAGGAAATTAACAATCTGGAATATCTACCACATATCATCCCCGATATTAGCATGCAATAAAAATTCACTAGGTAGGAAAATAAATTTAAAAATGTGATACACAGTCAAAAAAATTCAATCAATAGAAACAACTTTTAATGTTGGAATTAGCAAACAAAAACTTCAAAATACCATAATGAACATGGTATTTGGGTTTAATGCATCAATTTTCAACCTTTTTCATCTTATGGCACATCTAATCTAATAAAAGAGTAATATGCAAATTAACCATCACTCGAAGACACCTAAGCCACGCCCACCAGTCAAGCCACGCCCACAGCCAATTAGAGCAGCTGTATGCAAATTAACCCAGCCAAGATGGAGGCCGGCAGGCATGGAGCTAGAGCAAACAGGAGGCTTCCAATACAACTGCCTGCCCAGGCCGACTGGGCCTCTGCTCAAGGTAACAATGTTTCAATTATAGAAGATAAATAAAGCTCGGAAACCTGATTCCAGCCAGCCTCATTGGGACCTTGGGTCAATGGGAGATGTGGACAGCCTGAAAATGGCCCTCAGCCCCTCACCCAGGCTGGCCACACCCCCATGGAGTGAGGGTCCCCACTGGGAGGGCTTGGCCAGCCTGCAAACAGCCATCAGCCCCTCACCCAGGCTGGCCAGGCATGCCAGCAGGTGGACATCCCCCAAAGGGTCCCAGGCTGTGAGAGGGCACAGGTCGGGCTGAGGGACCTCCCCAAGTGCACAAATTTTTGTGCACTGGGCCCCTAGTTTAAAATAATTACTAAAATTCTACAGCAGACCAAAAAAACACGTATTTTTTGCTGATGTGACAACAAATAGGTATAATTTTGATTCATTCACACTAGAAAGCTATTGCACTGGCTGTTGTCATTTTTTTATTTGACAATGTAAGGGGAAAAGTGGTCAGTGCCCCTGACTAGTCAGGTATTTAAAACCTAGTCAGGTTTTAAAAAATTCTTGTGGCACACCAGTGTGCTACAGCACATGGTTTGAAACTTACTGGTCTAAAGGATGACTATAGAGGAACTTCAGGAAAGATAGAAACAATAAAAATGGGATAATTGGAAAACCTAAAATAAAAAACACAGTATCTGAATTGAAACATTTACTGGATATGCCTGGGTGTTGCTCAGTGGTTCAGTGTCAACATATGAACCAGGAGGCCACAGTTCAATTCCCGGTCAGGGCACATGCCAGGTTCAACCCCTAGTAGGGGGAATGCAGAAGGCAGAGAATCGATGATTCTCTCTCAACTTTGATGTTTCTATCTTTCCTCTCCCTTCCTCTCTGAAATCAATAAAAGTATATTTTAAAAAATTAATAGATGGAATTAACAGCAGGTTGGCCACAAGAAAGAATCAAAAGCTTGAAGAGAAGCCAACAAAAATAATCCAAACTAAAGCATAGAAATCAGAAATAAATATACAAATAAGTGTATTATTACAGAGGCTCAATAAACTGAGGGATATTAAAAAGTAGTCTGACATACTTGTGATTGGAAACCTCAGAGGAGAGAAGAGACAAATTGAAAAAGAAAACTGTTTTCAGCAAACATACTGTCTGAAAATTTTACAAATAAAAAACAATGACAAGTCCAGTATAAATAAAAAGAAAACCACAGCTTGGAAAATCAGTCCCACTCCAAAAGCAAATATAAAGAAATAAAAAACAGTCTATATATGTATGCACACACCCTGGGAGATACGGGTGGAAGGGAGAAAATAAGAATGATAACAGATCTACTATCTATACTAATAACAAACAAATATGTAAATTGACCATCCCTCCATGATGCCCACAGCCAATCAGGAGTATGCAAATTAATCAGAAAAAGATGGTGGGCCTGTGGGCAGCACGCACGCGAGCGGGTGCTGAACAGCCGGGGGTGGAGCGGGAGAGCGGACAGAGAGCAGGCGGCTTAGGGGGTGGAAGCCCAGAGCGCAGGGAGCACCAGGAATTCTGGGAATCATAATTTTGGTGGCAGCCCCTGGACCAGAAGTGGAAGCCCAGAGCACGGGGAGCACCAGGAATGCAGGGAATTGTACTTCTGGTGACAGACATGTTGCAGGATCTCCTAGACACTAGAGTAAAGTGAGCCTGGAGCAAGTTTCTGTTACAAGTGGGGGATGGAAGGAAATCAAAGATGAGAGATATAAGTAAAGTTAGAGTGTCGAGGAAAAATTAAAAGGAAGATATCCTACAACATCTAGTAAATCTCCACCAATGGAGCAAAGAAAAAAAAAAGACCTCTATTATTCTGTGAGCAACAAACCAAACTGGGTTGGGGTCTCAGGCAATTTGCTCATATGATTGCAAAGACAGACAGAAACTCCCGGATTGAAGAGGGCTCCCCTGAGGACTCCTCGATTGGAGAGGGTACAAGTGGGGCTAAGGGACCCACCCCCCACACATGAATTTCGTGCACTGAGCCCCTAGTTAGAAATAATGAAGGCCAGAGATAATGAAATGACATACTTAGATGGCTGAAAGAAAAGCACAACTAAAATTCTATATTGGGCAAAATAGTATTCAATATCTTTCATTTCAAATGCAAAGACAAAATAAAGATTTTCAGAGAAGCAAAAACATTTACAGCAGATCTGCACAACAAAGAAAGATTAAGGGAAATATTTTAGCTGAAGTGAAATGGTACTGAGATCATTTCAAATGTACATTGGACATGGAGATCTACAGGAGAAAATGAAAGATTGAAATAACATACAGATAAACATAAAATACTACTTCTTTATTTCAATTTTAAGTCAGCTCACTAATACAACAGCAGTAATAATATATTCTGAGTTTGATAACATATAAAGAAGAAAAATATGATACATCAATAGCACCATGGCAAAGAGAAATTAAAACAGACATATATTCTTGTAAGGTTCTTCCATTTCATATTCAGTTTTGTAACATTAATTGAAGGTAGTTTACAATGAGATAAAATTGACTATTGTAATCTCTAGAGCAACTATTAAAAATAATACAAAATTTAAATTTAAAAAGTTATATAAAATGGATATTAAAATATTCAATTTAAAAAATAAAAATATTTAATTAACTTAAAAAGGACAAGAAAGAAGAAATAACAAAACAAAAATAGAGGTGACAAATAGGAACCAAATATCAAGATTGCATACTTAAATACAAGTATCAATTGTTACATTAAATATACTTAAAATAAGTCAACAAATTAGAAGACATAGATTGTTAAACTAGATAAGAAAGGAAACAGTTACATGCTCTATAAAAATGCACTTTAGATATAAAGGCACAGATTTAAAAGAAGTTGAGTTGGTTATATAAATATCAAACAAAGTATACTTCAAACCACTGGATATAATCAGAAAACTGAGTTATTTCACAATAATAAAGGGATATTATTTAGAAGGCCATTTTATTAATAAAGAATAATAATCCAAATATATAAGCACCTAAAATTTTAATATACATGAAGCAAAAAATTAACAGAAATTAAGAGAAAATTTGAAATATTTACACATGTAGTTAGAAATTATTAACATCTCTCTCTCTCTCAAAATGTGATAAAGAAAATAAAAAGTCAGATAAATAAGATTTGAACAATAATATTAACCAAATTTAACTTGAAATATATGTAGAATACTAAACTCAACAATGCAGAATACACATAATACACATTCTTGCAAGTTCTTTGAAGAATATTCAATAGGACAGACCACATATTGGAAGATAAAATAATTCTCAATAAATTTTAAAATATCATGTAGAATATGTTATCTCTATGACATATGTCCACAAAGAATTTACATTAGAAATCAATAATAAGTCTGGCTGGTTTTGCTCAATGGTTGAGTGTCCACCTAGGAATCAAGAGGTCCCCAGTTGGATTACCAGTCAAGGGCACATGTCTGGGTTTCAGGCTTCATCCCCAGTAGGGGGCATGCAGGAGGCAGCCAATCAATGTTTATCCCTCATTGATGTTTCCATCTCGTTATCCCTCTCCCTTCCTCTCTTTAATAAACAATAAAAACACATTTTTTAAAAAAGAAATCCATAATAAAAGGTCTAGAAATTCCAACCCAATTATTTGGAAATTCACCTACTCACTTCTAAATATCTATGAATCCAAGGAAGAAATCATAAGAAAAATTATAAAATATTTAGAACACATGAATATAAAAATTTTGTGAAATTAACCAAAGAGTACTTAGCAGAAAACTTATAATTTAAATGAAGCTTATATCGTGTATAATAAAAACCTTACATGCAAATTGTCCCCTTGACCAGGAGTTCGACTGGGAGTTCAACTAGGGGGTGGGGCCAGCCGGCCAACTGCCCATAGCCCCTCCCCTTGATCATCCCCCCACCACAATCATCTCCCTCCTCTACCCCAATCAGGGCAGGCTGGCTGGACCCCACCCATGCATGAATTTGTGCACCCGACCTCTAGTTAAAAGAATAAGAATTGTTTAAAACCAAAAACCTATGCTGCCAAGTTATAAAGCTAGAAGGAGAATACAATTTTAAAAGTAACTAACAGACTGGCAACCCTCCCTGGAAACTAGAAAAGCTGTCAGATACATTCATCTTCTCCCTCTAGCCAACTCCCAGTTGCTCTGTCTTCCTAGAAGGAGCCTGTATGCAAGTGTCGTACCTCAACTTTTGCAGATGCTGCCCTAGGGAAAGAATCCAAATCACCTGGTTCTGATGGTGGAACTGGCATTCGTAAGTTCCACAGGACTGTTCTATAGTTTGTAACAGCACAGGAGCACTCCCATCTTCCAGTGCTATATATTAGGGTGCAATGCAGAGACAGCAGGCAAAAAACACCAATTTCCTTGTTTGTCCCTGGAAGGTGCTTAACTGCATACTTTCCCAGCTGCTGACTGAGTACCCAGTTTCCATGAGTCTGCATCTACATGCTGAGTATGGTCCTCCCCTTGGGAAACTTACAGGTCTTGGACACCCTCAACTGCTGAGAACAACTGAGATCAAAAAGCAGCTTGCACAACCACAAAGGTTTAACAGACAGCCAGGAGCTCAGCCCAGGCTGATTGACTTGGTTCACCTCCCACATGAGACCACTCTATCACAGACTATATCAGGTGAAAGAAAGAAGAAAGAATCTGTGAACTCAAAGGCAGGACAGTAAAATCATCCAAACAGAGAAACAAAAACAAACCAAAAAAAATGAAAATAACTAAAGATAGTTTAAGGGTCTTATAAGATACCATAATACAGATCAATATACACCAACCAAGGCAACTCTACCTGGCAAAATCATCTTTTAGAATTGAAGGAGAGATAAAGAGTTTTCCATACAAACAGAAGCTGAAGGAATTCAGCACCACCAGACAAGCTTTATAAGAAATGTTAAATGGAGTTCTTAAAGCTGAAATGAAGAAAATGCTAATTAGTAAAACATATGAAACTATAAAACTCATTGGTAAAAGTAAATATAAGGTTCAATTCAGAATACCCTAATGCTGTAATGGTAGCAGATAAATCATGTATAACTTTAGCATGTATGTATTGAGAATATTAAAGCACATATGTTTTGAAAATAACTATAATAATTTGTTCATGGATACACAAGGTAAAAAGATATAAATTATAATATCAAAAACAAAATATGGGAAGAGTAAAGAGATGCAGAGTATTTATATGAATTTGAAGTTAAGTTCTTATCAGCTTAACATAGAATAAATAAAGTATGTTTTTTGGAAGCCTTATTGTAACCACAAAGCAAAAACTTATAGTAGATACAAATAATAATAATAATAATCTAATCTAATAAAAGAGTAATATGCAAATTGACCCTCACTTCATTACACCTAAGCCAAGCCCACCAGTCAAGCCACACCGACCAGCCAATCAGAGTGGCTGATTGCAAATTAACTCAGCCAAGATGGTGGCCAGTAGCCACGGAGCTAGAGCAAACAGGAGGCTTCATTTCACCAGCAATGGAGGAAACTGCCTGCCTAGGCTGGCTGTGGCCTTCTGCTCAAGGCAACAAAGTTTCAATTATAGAAGATAAATAAACCCCAGAAACCTGATTCCAGCCAGCCTCACTGAGACATTGGATCAATGGGAGCTTTGGCCAGACTTGCAAACAGCCATCAGCCTCTCACACGGGCTGGCCAGGCACCCCAGCAGGACCCCACCCTGATCCGGGACACCCTTCAGGGCAAAACAGCCAGTCCCCAACCATGCACCATGCCTCTATCCTACATAATCCTATATAATAAAAGGATAATATGCAAATTGACCCTAACAGCAGAATGACTGGGAATGACTGGTCACTATGACACATACTGACCACCAGGTGGCAGATGTTCAATGCAGGAGCTCCCTCTGGTGGTCAGGGCACTCCCACAGGGGGAGCTCTGCTCAGCCACAAGCCGTGGTTGTGGGAGCCTCTCCTGCCTCCTCAGCAGTGCTAAAAATGTCCGACTACAACTTAGGCCTGCTCCCCACTGGCAAGTGGACATCCCCTGAGGGCTCCTGGGCTGCCAGAGGGGTGTCTGACTGCCAGTTTAAGCCCAATCACCTGGGGAGCAGGCTTAAGCCAGCAGGTGGACATCCCTCAAGGGGTCCCAGACTGCGAGAGGGCACAGGCCGGGCAGAGAGACACCTCCCCCCCCCCCGCAACCCCAAGTGCACAAATTTTTGTGCACTGGACCTCTAGTAGTAGTAGTAATAATAATCTTAACTAATAAAAGCGAAATATTAAAATTAACCGTTTCTTCAGGATGGGGTAAGCCACGCCCACCAGCCAATCAGAATGGCTGTATGCAAATTAGCTCAGGCAAGATGGCGGCTGGGAGCCCTGGAGGCCAGTGCAGTGCCAGCGGCAGGGTGAGCAAGATGTGGGGGTGGGCGAGAGGGAGATGGCATGGTGGCACTTGGTGCTGGGATGGGGAACGATTGGCAGGGGTGGCGGGTGGTGTGGGTGTGGGGAGAGATCGGCTGCAATGGCGGGTGGTGTGGGGGTGGGGAGAGATCGCTGCAATGGC
>PVJC01030431.1:0-21205 GCA_004026665.1 Murina feae | reverse complement strand
ACACACATACACACACATACATATATATTAAAAGAAAATATAACCCTTGTTAACATATAGGCACCCAATACAGGAAGACCTAAATATATATTAAAAAATCTTGATGGACTTTAAGGGAGAGATAGACAGCAATACAGTCATAGTAGGAGACTTTAACGCCCCACTGACATTACTGGGTAGATCTTCCAACAAAAAACAACAAGGAAACAGTGGCCTTAAATGATACATCAGATCAGTTGGATCTAATTGATATTTACAGAACATTTAATCCAAAAGTGACAGAATATACATTCTTCTCAAGTGCACATGGATCATTCTCAAAGATAGACCATATGTTAGGACACAAAATAAGCCTTAACAAATTCAAGAAGATTGAAATCATTTCAAGCATCTTCTCAGATTATAATGGCATGAAACTAGAAATCAACTACAAGTAAAATAAAAACCTCAAACACATGGAAGCTAAATTAAACAGTAAACTTCCTGGAAACAAAGGAAATGAATACTCAACAACCCAAAAGGAAATAATAAAGATTAGAGCAGAATTAAATGACATAGAGACTAAAAAACAACTACAAAAAGAGCTGGTTCTTTGAAAAGATAAACAAGATTAATGAACCTTTTACCCAGACTAATTGAGAACAGAGGACTCAAATAAGAGGCAAAGTAACAACTGACACAATAGAATTCAAAGGATTGTGAGAAAATACTATGAACAACTGTATGCCAATAAGCTGGACAACCTGGAAGAAATGGAGAAATTTCCCAGAGAAATACAACCTTCCAAAATCAAATCAGGAAGAACCAAAAAGCCTGAATAGGCCAATACCAACTGATGAAATTGAAGCAGTAATCAAAAACCTTCAAAAAAAAAAAAAAGCCTTCCAGCAAATAAAAGTCCTGAATTGAATAGCTTCACAGGTAAGTTTTACCAAACATTCAAAGTACTAATATCTATACTACTCAGACTATTCCAAAATATCCAAAAGGAAGAAACACTTTTTTTTTTTTTAACAAGGCCAGTATTATCCTAATTCCAAAGCCAGACACTACAAAGAAAGAAAACTACAGGCCAATATCCCTGATGAACATAGATGCTAAAATCCTCAACAAAATATCAGCACAATGGATTCAGCAATACATTAAAAAGCATATACCATGACCAAAGTGGGATTTATTCTGGGGATGCAAGGCTGGTGTTATAGCCTCAAATCAATAAGTGTGATAATATCACATAAACAAAATGAAGGATAAAAATTACATAATCATATTGATAGATGCCATAAAAAGCATTTGACAAAATCCAGCACCCATTTTTGATAAAAACTCAGCAAAGTGAGAATCATCCTTTATAATAAAAGAGAAGCATGTAAATTGTCCCTCTACTGCAATCACCAGCCAATCAGGATTGAGTACGCAAATTAACCTGACAGATGCCGGGTTAATTTGCATACTTAGGTGTCATGCGCCCTGGGAGGTGACAGTGGCCATGAGCTCCCAGGACCTTTGCCGGCCCCAGGAGGTGAAGCTGGTCGTGCCTAGCCATGCCCACAGGTTCCTGGGACCTTCACAGGTGGAGAGCAGAGTGGGAGAGGAGCAGGCAGAGAGTGGGAGATTTGGAGGACTTTAGAGCAGGAGGCCCCTGGGCAGAGCAGAGCAAGAGACAGGATGGCTTGGAGGGTGTGGCTCTCTCTGTCACCCCAGTTTCCTCATCACAGCTGTGAAAACTGACAGCAGGGAGGAGGAAGTTCCACCCCCACAGAATCAGCCATTGATGTCAGACAGCTCTCAGCAGCCTGACAGCCAGGACTCTCATTCACCTGCATCTCAGACTGTGACAGAGATGCAGTCCTAGACTCAGACAGAGGTGGGACTATGTCTAAAGAACACCTGTTGCCCTAACGGGTTTGGCTCAGTGGATAGAGCATCGGCCTGTGGACTGAAAGGTCCCAGGTTCGATTCCGGTCAAGGGCATGTACTGTGGTTGTGGGCACATCCCCAGTAGGAGGTGTGCAGGAGGCAGCTGATCGATGTTTCTCTCTCATCAATATTTCTAACTATCTCTCTCCCTTCCTGTCTATTAAAAAATCAATAAAATATATTAAAAATAAAGAAAGAAAGAACACCTGTTGATAACAATGTAGCTCTGCAGCCAAAAGATGCCAGCATTATCGACAGAAAATGTCTAAAGACCAATGTGCCTTTGAAGTTGAAAAAAGTGGTGGTGATGACAGAATATGTCTAGAGAACTGTCATAAACAAGTACTACCAATACTGGTAGGAACTGCATTCTCAACAAAAATGGAGTACATGAGGATGCAATTCTCAAATATAGTTGTGGTGGAATGACTCTTAGATGTGAATTTTGCCTATCACTAAATTTCTCTGATGAAAAACCATCTAATGGGAAATTTACTCGATGTAGCAAAGGGAAAGTCTGTCCAAATGATATACATTTTCCAGATTACCCGGCATATTTAAAAAGATTAATGACAAATGAAGATTCTGACAATAAAAACTTCATGGAAAATATTCATTCCATAAATAGTTCTTTTGCTTTTGTTTCCATGGGTGCAAATATTGCATCACCACCAGGATATGGGCCATACTGTTTTAGAATACACAGACAAGTTTATCACCGTACTGGAACTTTACATTCTTTGGATGGTGTTTCTCGGAAGTTTTCTCAACTCTATATGTTGGGTACAGCCGAAGCTACAAGTAAAAGATTAGCAATGGCAGAAAACGAGGGCTGCTCAGAAAGATCAACATCAACAACCTCATGCATGAAATAAACGAATTAACAAAATCGTACCAAGATGCTACATGAGGTAGAAAAGGAAGCCCAGCCTGAAGCAGCAGCAAAAGGTATTGCTCCCACGGAGGTAACAATGGCGATTAAATACGATCGTAACAGTGACCCAGGTAGATATAATTCTCCTCTTGTAACTGAGGTTGCTGTCATATTCAGAAACTAAGATGGAGAACCTCCTTTTGAAAGGGACTTGCTCATTCATTGTAAACCAGATCCCAATATCCAAACGCCACTAAAATGAAACAATATCCTGTTTCCTACATTAGATGCAATGACATATCCTATTCTTTTTCCACATTGTGAAAACATTTGGGGAACAGATATTGCATTAAGACTCAGAGACAACAGTGTAATCAACAATAATACTAGACAAAATGTAAGGACACAAGTCACACAAATGCAGTATTATGGATTTCATCTCTCTGTGCAGGACATGTTCAACCCTATTTTAAATGCAGGAAAATTAACTTAACAGTTTATCATGGATTCATATCAATAAATGGAGGCCAATTGGATAAATTTAATCAAAGCAACCAATCTAAGTTGAGAGCTGAAAAATATAGTAGTTTGATGGATTATCTCAAATCTAGATCTGAAAATGACAGTGCGCCAATTGGTAAAATGATAATACTTCCATCATCTTTTGAGGATAGTCCCAGAAATATGCAGCAGTGATATCAGGATGCTATGGCAATTGTAATGAAGTATGGCAAGCCCAATTTATTAATAACCGTGACATGCAACCCCAAATGGGCAGATATTGCAAACAATTTACAACGCTGGCAAAAAGTTGAAAACAGACCTGACTTGGTAGCCAGAGTTTTTAATATTAAGCTGAATGCTCTTTTATATTATATCTGTAAATTCCATTTATTTGGCAAAAGTAATAGCTAAACTGAATTTCAGAAACTCGGACTGCCTCACACTCACATATCTCATCTAATAAAAGAGTTTATGCAAATTGACTCTCACTCTGTTACACCCGCCAGTTATGCCCACCAGCCATGCCCCCAGCCAATCTGGAGCAAATATGCAAATTAACTCAACTAAGATGGTGGCAGCCACAGAGCTGAAGTTGCCCTGGGCAATGGAGGAAGCCAGGGCCCTGTGGGCCCTGAACTCTACTCAAGGCTATAAAGTTTCAATTATAGAAGATAAACCCCAGATACCTGCTGGGCTGGGACCTTGGGTTGCCAGGGGCAACCCAGACTTCAAGAGGGGGTCCAAGGCAACAAAGTTTCAATTATAGAAGTTAAATAAATTCCAGATACCTGCTTCCAGCCAGGCACCCCAGTAGGGAACCAAACCCTGAAGGGGCTGTGGGCAGCCTGAAATGGCCCTCTGCCCCTCACCCAGGCTGGCCAGGCACACCAGCTGGTGGACATTCCCCGAGGAGTCCCAGACTGAGAAAGGGCACAGGCTGGGCTGAGGGACCCCCCTGAGTGCACAAATTTTTGTGCACCTGGCCTCTAGTAGTTGATATTAGATAGTCCAAATTGTGTTCCTCTAATTAATTCCCTTTCAATGTGCACAAATTCCGTGCACTGGGACACTAGTAACATTATAAAGGTCGTATACGACAAACCTGCATATAGCCAACATCATACTCACTGGGCAAAAAATAAAAGTGTTTCCCTTAAAAACAGGAACAAGTCAGGAATATCTGCTTTCACCGCTGTATTTCAACATAGTACTGGAAATCCTAGCCACGGCAATCAGACAAGAAAAAAACAACAACAAAGACATCCAAATTGGAAAAGAGCAAGTAAAATTGTCATTATCTGCAGATGATATTGTACATCCTAAAGATTTAAAAAACTAGAATTACTAAATGAATTTGGCAAAGTAGCAGGATACAAAATCAACATCCAGAAATTGATGGCATTTTTATACGCCAATAATAAACAGATAAACTACAAAACAAACCCATTTACCATTGCAGCAACAACAACAAAGATACCTTGGAATAAACTTAACCAAGGAGGCAAAAGACCTGTACACAGGAAAACAACAGGACATTGAAAAAAGAAACAGAGGAAGGCACAAACAAGTGGAGCATATACCATATTCATGGGTATTTACGTTCATGTTAATTCTTCCAGAATTAACATCATTAAACTGTCCATACTACCCAAAGCAATTTATAGATTCAATGCAATTCCTATTAATATTAAAATGCCAACAGCATATTTCACAGATCTAGAACAATTATTCCAAAAATTTGTATGGAACCAAAAAAGACCCGAATAGCTTCAGCAATGCTGAGTAAGCAAGGTTGGAGGGACCACAATACCAAATCTCAAACTATACCACAAAGCCACTGTACTCAAAACTGCCTGGTACTGGCACGAGAACAGATATACAGACCAGTGGAACAGAAATCCCAGAAATCTACCCACATCTTTATGGTCAATTAATATTTGACAAAAGGAGGCAAGAGCATACACTGGAGTAAAGACAGACTCTTCAATAAATAGTGTTGGGAAAATTGGACAGGGTAGTCCCAGAAATATGCGTAGTGATATCAGGATGCTATGGCAATTGTAATGAAGAAACTAGATCAACCAACTTACACCATACACAAGAATAAACTCAAAATGGATAAAAGACTTAAATGTAGCCCATTCAGTGTTGCTCAGTAGTGGAGCATTGACCTATGTACCAGGAGGTCACAGTTCGATTCCTGGTTCACATGCCCAGATTGTCGGCTCGATCTCCAGTGAGGGGTGTGCAGGAGGCAGCCGATCAATGATTCTCTCTTATCATTATGTTTCTATCTCTCTCCCTCTCCCTTCCTATCTGAGAGTAAGGGAAGACATCCGGAGAACCTCACAGTCAGTGCAACTCGGGCTTCTGAGAGAGGCCGTCAGGAAGCTGGTTAGAAAGACAAGCCCAGGCAGCCCAGACCTGCCAGGTCAGAGTCGGGAATGGGCTCAGGACCCAGGTCTGAACACGCCCTCCAGGTGGGTTCTACTCCTGCTTAAGTCCACGACCACTGTTGTTGGCAAGGCCGTGTGCCCAGACCTTGCTTGGTGGGCCACTGACCAGGAGTGAGAAGAGGACAGTGGGTTAAGTTCTCGTAGAGGTCACATGATGCCTGGCCCTCACTAGCTTTGCTTTGTGGCAATGTTTGTTTTCATTTTTAAAAAAGATGGGGAAATAAATAAATAAATATTAAAAGATGGGGACCAGAGACAGGAGTGTACGGTCTTCTTACATGCCCTTTCTTGTGTAAGAAAAAGTTAGCAGCCCAATGTCAGTCCTCAAATGTGTTTTTTGAAATTTTTCTAATCCATGGGACCCTAAAGCCATGGAGTGTGGAGAAGTGGTGGGGAGAGGGCTTGGACCCCCAAGGGCAGGGCGGGGCTGGGGGGTTGGTGGGGAACTGCTCAGTGAATGTGACGCTGGAGAGGTGCCCGGGCCTGTACTGAGGAGAGGGATCTGGGAGGGCTTTGGGGGTTGCAGGTGGAGAAAATCTATGAACTCAGGGAGGCACGCTGCTGTGCAGGGCACCTTGGGAAGCTTGCCGTGAGCATTTTCAACCAAGTAACACCACGAAATGGACAACCCCATCGTGCTTATAACCACAGCTGTCTGCCTGGCTGAACGCAATGCTTAAAACGTGACTCTTTCCCTGGCCGGCCGCTCAATGGTTAGAGCGCTGGGTTCAATTCCCGTTCAAGAGCATGTACCTGGGTTGTAGGTTCAGTGCCTTGGGGCGTGGGCGGGAGGCAACTAATCAATGTGTCTCTCTCACATTGATGTTTCTCTCCCTCCCTCCCTTACACTTTTTCTAGAAATCAATGAAAAACATAGCCTCAGGCCCAAACTGGTTTAGCGCAGTGGATAGAGCGTCAGCCTGCAGACTGAGGGGTACCAGGTTTAATTCCGGTCAAGGGCACATGGCTGGGTTACAGGCTTGGTGCCCGGTAGGAGGTGTGCAAGAGGCAGCCAATCAGTGATTCTCTCTCATCAATGATGTTTCTATCTCTGCCTCTCCCTTCCTCTCTGAAATCAATAAAAATATATTTAAAATAAAAATATATTTTAAAAATATGTCCTCAGGGGAGGATGAAAACTATATCCTCAGATGCTAACTGCCAGAAAGTCTCTCCAGTGACAGACACACTCCCTGTGGCAGCCCCACATGAACCATTGCCTTGGTCATAGCCACCTCGCCCTGCTCCCCTTTTATAGATGGTCTCCCGTTAGGCGGTTGAGGTGGTGGGCCCATGAGATTGTTGACGCTTTACCACTGAACTCTTAATGCTCACTGGCCTCAGTTTAAGGAAACAATTTATGCTCTACCCTGCTTTTCTCCAGCCTGATCGTCCTGAATCTCACTGGCTAAGAATGACTATTTCTGACAAAACTAGTTTTCCTCCTGGTGATCTGAAATTGGGTGGCATTTCTGGGCTAGTAGTCCTGTACATCTGGGGGCTTTCCTTGCCTGAAACTTAGGGCCTTTGTGTTCTTTGAACTTGGGAGGTTTGCACTGTTGCCATACATGCTGCCTAGAAGTTTATGCTTGACACGGTGCTGACAGTTTTCTCTCCTCTACAGGTGTCGTTCAGGGACTTTCCCATCGGAGGGTGCACATGCTGAAACAGTCTTGTTCATCTTGCAGGAGGGATGGGATGGACTTGATCCTTCACAGTCGTCCCCCCAATTCCACCCCCAGCTCCCGTGTGGGCTCAGCTGAGCAGCAGCTAGAACAAAGCCAGCTGATTCCGTAAGGTGCCTGCACAGGTGTCTGGTTCCCACTTTCACTCAGCCTCTTGCCCAGCGCTGCCAGCTACACGCACTATCCTCAGTCTGGCTCAGGGTACACGGACGCCAACAGGCGATCACTAGTCAGAGGCATAAATGTCATGTGGGAAGTACAGGCTGAATACAGGGCTGGAGCCAATGAAGCCTATAGTAACTGGACGAATTGTATCTTTTATTTATTTTTTTAATGTGTTTTTATTGATTTTTAGAGAGAGAGAGGAAGGGAGAGGGATAGAAAGAAACATCGTTAATCGGCTGCCTCCTGCACACCCACTACTGGGAATTGAGCCGGCAACCCAGGCATGTGCCCTGACTGGGAGCTGAAGCAATGACCTCTTGGTTCATGGGTCGGCACTCAACCATTGAGCCATACCAGCTGAGCATATATGTTGTTTTTTTTTTTAATATTTGTTTTTTACTTTTTTAAAAATGTTTTTTTATTGATTTCAGAGAGGAGAGGCAAGGGAGAGGCAGAAACATCAACGATGGAAATCATTCATTGGCTGCCTCCTGCACGCCCCCTATAGGGGACCAAGCTGTGGGCAAGTGCCTTGCCCAGGATCCAAGGGTGACCTCCTCCTTCGTGGGTTGATGCTAAACCGCTGAGCAACGGACGTCAGGCCGGGTTGACTATATTTATCTGCTGTGGGATCCTTTTCTGCATGACCTCAGGCCCGGTAACCTTCCCAAGGAAGCTACCTAGCAATATTCAACCGCCTTGCTCACCTTCCCTTTAAAGAGCTTAAAGTAAACTGATGCACACGGTTGCTGTGGCTTGCACTAACTGATAAACACTACTGTGCTCTTCATCTGGGGCTAATAGATGGGGAAGAAGCTTTCCACCGCCAAGTGGAGGCTGCAAAACGTCAGTGAGAAAACATCCCTGTCATCATGTCACCAGTAGGTTCCCCCAGGCTCATCTCCTTTACTTGTCATGGGAAGACCCAGCTTGTAGAGCAATTAGCATTTAATATTTCGTAATTAGCAAGCTTAATGTGATTCTGAGAAGTGCCTTGACATTTTCATAAAAACAGAAAGCACGCTCCCACCCACTCTTTCTTGCTGCTGAATATGCATGTGTTGGCCTCTTCACAGGCCCTGCTGGTAAATTTAGAAACTCGTTTTGAAAAGAGTTTCTTATTCAGCAGCCATACGCTCCCGGCTCGGGGAATCCAAGGGGAGATGGCTAAATCCAGCTCAAGTCGCTGGGCGGTGAGGGTCCTTTTCAAATAAATAAAAACTCTCCGTGCGCCCCCGACAAACGACACACGCGGCTCCGGTCCAACAGGGACACGTCGAGAAATGCATTTGCTCTCGCTCCTGCGCCACAACATAACTTCGCGGGACAGAGCGGCCGCCCGCTCCCAGGGCTCCGGCCCCACGGTGAGCGGGCGTCTCGGCGCTGGAAACTCCGCGCGAAGCCAGATGTCATCTCAAGTTTCCGCTCCGAGTCAGACACCCTCCCGACGCGCCTGCGGCGGCGGAGAACGGCCGCGGTGCCACCGGATCCAGGGAAGGAGCGGGGGCCCAGGGGCTGCCCCGCACCGCCGGCTCCAGGGACCCCTTCCGCCCGCCCACCCCGCCCGGAGGCAAGACCACTGCCGCGCTGCCCCGGCCGCGGGCCCACGTGGCCATCTCGGAGCGGGCCGCACTACCCTGATGAGGCCGACAGACAGCCCGCCCCGGCCACTGGGCGCCGCTCTGCGAACCGGGGGCCAATCAGAATGCTAGGAGTGCGGCAGGGGCGGTGCCTCTGGGCAGCCTCGCTCCCACTCCCGAGCCACCATTGGAGGCGCTGGGCCCCGCCCCCGCCACAGGCCCCGCCCCCCGTGCTGTTAGGTTGCGGCGCGGGCGGCGGGCGGAGCTGGTCCCGTTGTGCGGCGGCTCCGCGCGGCCTGCAGTCCCGGGTCCGCGCCCCGCGCCGCCCGCCAGCGCGCCCGCCATGGAGCCTGGCCCCGCCGGCCCCGCCGCCTCCGGCCCCGCCGCCATCCGCGAGGGCTGGTTCCGCGAGACGTGCAGCCTGTGGCCGGGCCAGGCCCTGTCCCTGCAGGTGGAGCAGCTGCTGCACCACCAGCGCTCGCGGTACCAGGACATCCTCGTCTTCCGCAGGTAGGGCTCCCGCCGGAGGGCTCCCGCCGCCGCCTGCACCGCGGCCCCGACCCCGCGCCCACCCCGCACGCGGACCCGCCGGGACTCCTGCCCCGGCCTTGGCCCAGCCCGCCCGCCCCAGCACACCCCCTCCTGCGCCCTTTACCTCCGACGGCCCGGCCGCCTCCGCCCGCCCCTCCTGCGGCGGAACTGTCAGAAGTGGCCGCGCGCTAGGCCCGTGCGCTCCCCGGTCCCCCACCCGCCCCATCACTCGGTCCCCCACGGCCGCGGGAGCCGGAGTCTGCGCGCACCCGCCGCGCCGAGCTCCACGTGTCCGTCTGGGACACGTCAGAGTCGCACCCCAGCCTCCGCGCCGCGGGCCTGCCGGCGGGTCCCCGCCACGTGTCACCCCCAGTGCTCAGCCCCGGGACCCCCCGCGGGGTGGGCGATCCCTTCTCTCGTGGGGTGCGTGGAGGCACGCTGCCCCCGCCCCAGGGGACCAGGCCCCTGACTGTCGCTCCCGCCGCAGTAAGAGCTACGGCAACGTGCTGGTGCTGGACGGGGTCATCCAGTGCACGGAGCGCGACGAGTTCTCCTACCAGGAGATGATCGCCAATCTGCCGCTCTGCAGCCACCCCAACCCACGCAAGGTACCCCCAGGCTCAGCCCTGCACGCAGAGATGGAAAGCCGCCCCTCAGCGTCCCACAGGCCCGTGTGGAGCCCACCTCCCCCCATGTGCCCCGGTCAGCCCAGTGCTTCCTACAGGGGTGTCAGGGAAAGTGCTAGCAAGGACGAGGGGGCGGGGGTGAGTGGGAGAGGGGCCCACTTCGCAGGGCTGGGGGCTGACACCGTGCGGGGGTGGGGCGGGAGGAGCCAAGAGTTCTGGCTGAGGCCTGAAGCTCAGGACGGGAGTTTGCAGGAAAGGGCACACCTGGGCCAGGTTCCGGAGAGGAGGGAGCGTGAGGTCTGTGGGTCGGAGGAGCTGAGGCTCAGCCTCCCTCCGGGTGATTCTGGGTGCGTGCACCTGCCCACGGAGCCTGCTGGGACCTGTTTGGTGGGGCTGGGGCTGGTCCCAGCAGGTTCTGACTGTTCCTCCCCCTCCCAGGTGCTGATCATCGGGGGCGGGGACGGGGGCGTCCTACGGGAGGTGGTGAAGCATTCCTCGGTGGAGTCCGTGGTCCAGTGCGAGATTGATGAGGTGAGTGTCCCGGTCAGGGCCAGGGCCTGGGTGCGAGTTCCACACGGAATGGGCTGTGTGGAGACACTTAGTCTCTCTTTAAGTGACTTAGTGACTGACATAGTCGATGCCAGTTCTTAGTAAGCGGGGGTGCTGGTTTTTAACTGACATCCCAGGCAAGGCCCAAGGACATTCCAACCATTAGGGCACCCGGCATGTCTTTAGTGACTGTCTAGTGCGTAGCAGCCACTGTTCTAGGTGCTGGGGTACCATGGTGAACAGGCAGACCCGTCCCTGTTGGAGCTGATATTCTAGTAAAAGGAGACAGTGAAAGGCGATATGGTAACGGCCTGAGGCCGGTCAGAGGTCAGGGCAGGCCTCTGAGAAGCATCGATGTGTGGAGGTGGGACCGGCTCTCGGATGGGAGCTGGCATTGCCACCCTCTGAAACAGTAAGAAAGCCCTCAGCTGGGACTCGTCGATCGGGAGGGAGCGGGAGGGAGGAGATTCAGATGAGGAGCTGGCCAGGGCCCACCCTCCCTGAGGAGCTGAGGGAGCTCCCAGAGTCTCCCCATTTTACAAATGTGAAAATGGGGGTTCCACGAAGCCATTGGCTGGCCCGAGGCTGCAGGGCTGTGAAAGGGACGGCTGGGAGTCCCACTGGACTCCATCCGGCTCCAGCCTGGTCCCGCCTCCCCCCTCCCAGGATGTCATTCAAGTCTCTAAGAAGTTCCTGCCGAGCATGGCCATTGGCTACTCCAGCTCAAAGCTGACCCTCCACGTGGGTGATGGCTTTGAGTTCATGAAACAGAACCAGGACGCCTTTGACGTTATCATCACCGACTCCTCGGACCCCATGGGTGAGCAGGCGATGGGCCCGAGCCCCCAGCAGCTGCCACTTCAGGAGCCAGCCCTCCCCCTTGCTCCCCAGGCCTGAGTTGCAGAGTAGAGGACAGAAGGGCCCCCAGAACTAGCGCAGTCCTCTCCCTTCTCAGTTGTCACTGCACCCCAAACAACAGCTCAGCAGAGTAGGGGGACCAGGCCACTATCCAAAGTTCACGGTTGGTTGGGGACCATGAGGGGAGTGGGGCACTGGCCTTGGCCCACTGAGGCCCCAGTTTCCTCTTCGGCCTCCTCTCTGCTCCGGACACGCCAGCATTGGGGTGGGGTGGGGTGGGTTCTCTTTATAAACCCAGGCCTGGAGTGGAGATGCCACCAACAGTGCCAATGAGAATCCCCCGAGAATGGAGTAAAAGTGCCCTTTCCTGGTTGGTTTCTGAGTCCCACAGACCTGGGTTCAAGTCCCGGCTCTGCTCCTCAGACGCTCTGTGGGTCTGTGTAGCCCAGATTCAAGAGGTCTCAGCCAGAATGTGCTCATCTGCGCTTGGCCCTCCCTCCTGCAGGCCCTGCCGAGAGCCTCTTCAAGGAGTCCTATTACCAGCTCATGAAGACGGCCCTCAAGGAGGACGGGATCCTCTGCTGCCAGGGTGAGCACCAGAGATGCTGAGCTGCGGGTGGCGGGGCAGGGTGGGGCCCGGCCGCCAAGCCAACCGCTGCCGCCTCCCCCAGGCGAGTGCCAGTGGCTGCACCTGGACCTCATCAGGAACATGCAGCACTTCTGCAGGTCGCTCTTCCCCGTGGTGCGCTACGCCTACTGCACCATCCCCACTTACCCCAGCGGCCAGATCGGCTTCATGCTGTGCAGCAAGAACCCAGTGAGCTTCCGACTGTCCGGGGGCGGGGGGATATGGGGGGGCGGGGAGGGTGAACAGGTGGGCACGGAAAGCACTCCCCTGACGCCCCCTCGCCCCCACCCCAGAGCACCGACTTCCAGGAGCCGGTGCGGCCGCTGACGCAGAAGCAGGTGGAACAGATGCAGCTCAGATACTACAACTCGGACGTGCACCGGGCAGCCTTCGTCCTGCCGGAGTTTGCCCGCAAGGTGAGCCCCTGGCGAGGTGGGCCTGGTGGGGGGACCCAGGGCTTACTGGGGCGCCCGCCTCAGCCCCTAGGCGACCCAGCATCCTCCTGACCAGGCCTCATGTCCCACCAGGTCCTGAATGATGTGAGCTGAGTCCAGATGCTGCTGCCGACACTGCCCAGGACTTCGGGCCAGGTTGCCCTGGACAGGACCCCTGCCGGCACCCCAACAGCCAAGTGTTACAGGCCCCAGGATGCTGCCCGCCTGCCCTGTGGCGGACTGTCTGTCCCTGTGGTGTTCAGCCTCCAAGCCTATACCAGCTGTGTACAGCCCCCTCTCCACCCTCTGTCACCCTCACTCACCAAACACATGTATTTATAGCAAACTTCTGAATCGTGTGTTCCCAGACCTTGAATGGGCCCAGGCCAGGGCTGCAGCAGCCATAGTTGGGCGTTTCTGGGCACCAGGCTCTGACCTGGACCCGTTGTCTGGCCTCTCAGTGTCTGTCACGTGTCTGTGATAGGCAGGCCTTACCTTCCCGTGCAACCTCGGACCAGCCGCCCCTTGTCCACTGGCACCAAGAGGCACAGCAGGCATCAAACTGCCTCCCATCTCCCTGAGGAGCTGTCCACAGCCCCCTCCCCCCCCCCCCCCCCCCCCCCCCCCGCCCCGCCCCACAGGCCCCACAGCGGGTGGTGACTGGCCCCAGGGCTGTGGGGTGATAAGATCAAGGCCGGTTGCTCCGGCTGTGCTTGCTCCGGGGCTGCCTGCTGTGATTTTGGCGGAGCTGGAGGATTGGTAGGTCCCAGTGTGGGGAGGGTGCTGCAGGTGACTCCAGAGGGTTTGGGTGCAGATACTTGGGCCTGTTGAAAGCACATCGCTGCCCTGACTTGGCTCAGGATTCAGACGTGGGTTCCAACCCTGCCTGCCCCGCCCCTGGGTGCCCCCTGGGAAATTCCTAGAAGCTCCCCCAAGTGTTGAGAGGTGGAGAAAGCAGGTGTGAGTGACCGCTGGGGACCGTGCCCTCTCCATGGTGCTGAACGCCCGCCCAGCCTGCTCCCCAGGCGCCTCACCCCTCCTGCAGGACTGAGACTGGTGTTGGGAGAGGAGCCACCACGACAGGGTGTGGATTGGGGGAGAGGGCCTTGCCTCAGTCACCAATCCAGAAGCACTGCCAGAGGATGGGCTATCTGGGAGGCTTGGGAGCAGGGAGTGGGCCCAGCCTGGGGTGTTGCTAGAACACTCCCCAGCCATACTCCACCCTGGGCAGCTACCTTGGACCCATGCAGCAGGTTCTGGGACTGGAGTTCTAATGCGGGAGGTGGGGTGGGGGTGGGGGGGAGCAAGCGTCCCGATTTGCAGCCAACTCCTGAGTAGCCGCAGGCCAGTCACTCATCCTCTGGACTCCATGCAGGTGGACCTCACCCCCAGGAGGTCACGGGGCTCAGCACCTGACGTGTGACCTCGGTCAGAACTCTGACCCTAGTGGCCCACATTCCACCTTCAAATTCAAGGACAGTTTTGATCCCCTTCAGGAGCCAGTAGCACATGTGCCCCAGGGTCTTCCACTCCCAGGGGCTCCTCTGGGCTACAGTTTGTGCATCAGAGGGGCACACAGTGGCTGCTTAGAGAGTGCTGACCCCCCCAGGTCTTAATTCGTTTGACCTTTTGCAGCCACCTGTGAGGAAGGCACTACTAACTCACACAGGAGGACTAGGTGAGCAGCTAGTAAGCGGGCTGGGGAGCACACACCAGCCTGGGGGCTTCCCAGAGAATGAAGGTAGTGGGGAAGGTGGACAGAGGGGGAGGGGCCCATCTCAGAGGGCTCCAGCTGGGCCTGTATCCCGACTCCAATGATGTGGTTCCTCCACCTGTAAAAGGGGAGCAATGGTCCTCTCCTGCTACAGGCTTCATTCGAAATTCTGCCTCTCATTTGGTGCTCGATGAGCTCAGAAAGGTCCATGTGCTCTCAGGGCGGAGGATGAAAGGGAGCAGGGCCATGTGGCGGAAATGACTGGAGCCATTTGGGAAACTGCCCCACCTGGAAGCAGAAGTCTGCAATGCCATCCCTCCACTTCCCTGCTATTACTCAAGTCCCCTGGACACGCACGCATCCCTTAAAGGGGTTTCCGCATCTGGGTGGGCGTGACCTACTGAAGCAGAAGTGGGGACACAACTCAAGTCCCAGAAGTCATGGAGAGGGACCCGACAGGCGCCGTTGGTTGCAGAGAGATGAACATGAATCCCATCTCAAGTCTGGAAGTTTAGTTCTTTCTCAAAATCAGCCGTGCCCCTGGTCCAAGGACTCTGTGAGCCCCACGCAGATTGTTAGAAGTAAGCGGCCGCCCTGTGCCCACGCTCTCCCTGGGGCAGCCATGTCTACCCTGGGCAGCTGCTGCTGGTCTTGGTATTTACCCCGTGTCTACTTAACATGCTCGTATTGCTGTCCGAGTTTCCATAGGGACGGTGAGGACTTACCTTTTTCCTTCCCCGCTCCCTCCTCAACACACACACTCGCCACAATGACATGCTGATGTGGGTTAGCTCAGTGTCAGTGTGACACTCGCAGCTACATAAAGGCCATTGTCAGCTGAGGCAAGGAGTCAGGACCACTTTCTCTTCCCCACAGCTCCCTTTTTTTTCCTCGGGGGGTTTTTGGGGACTTTTTCATACGCTTAATTTGCAATAAATTTATCATTTGTTTAACCTCAAACTTTTTTTTTTTAAACCAGTTCTCTAAAGCTCTTATGTGGACACAGCACACTTCCTGAGGGTCGGAACAATATGCTAATCTATCAATTTTTTGAATAGGTGATCTTAGTATTTGACGTAGCCCCATTATAATTTATAATGAATTTGTGATTATATTTAATGGGAAATTCAGTAACTGGAAATACTGATACACACAATGTGCATTGCTTTATTAAAATGATTTGTACCAGAATGTATGTACTGCTTTCATTCAGGGAAAAAAGCAATTACTAAAAACATTGTTTTACAAGATCTTTGACCCAACAGGTGTCTGTCATTTTCCTCTCCCTGAAGCATCTGTCTGGAGTGGCCCGACTGCCCCTAATGGGATTCCCTATTGGAACTAGTGTCTGGGACCCCATGGCTTCCTTTCTCAGTTTATTCTCTTGTTTTGATGGGGCATATCCTAGAGTAGCTTTCTCAGTTGCATCAATTAGATGCAAATTTTTAAAAATCTGACATGCATGGGAAGGTCTATTCCACCTTTGTGTGTGATGGATGGGAATAGAAGTCTTAGAAATAACCTTCCTTCAGCATTTTGAGATGTGCTCTTTTCCATTTTTATTTATTTTTATTTTTTAATCCTCAGCCAGGGATAGTTTTCCATTGATTTTTAGAGAGAGTGGGGAAGACAGAGAAACAGTGATGTGAAAGCATTGAGGCTGTTGCCTCCTGCACGAGCCCTGACCAGGCCCCACTGGGGAGGAGCCTGCAGCAAAGGCATGTGCCCTGGGTCAGAACTGAACCCGGGACTCTTCTACCCGAAGGCTGAAGCTCTATTCACTGAGCCAAACCAGCTGGGGCCCGTTTTTATTTTTAAAAAACATTTTTTTTATTATTGCCCAGTAGGTGTGGCTCAGTGATCGAACATTGACCTTTGAAGCAGGAGGTCATGATTTGATTCCCAATCAGGGCATATGCCTGGGTTACAGGCTCAGTGCGCAGTGTGGGGCATTCAGGAAGCAGCTGATCAATGATTCTCTCATCATTGTTGTCTCTCTCCCCCTTCATCTCTGAAATCAATACAAAAAATATATATATATTTAAATGTTCACATGTATTTAAATATTGATTTCAGAGAGGAAAGGGGGGACCTCTTTTCCATTTTGATTAGTTATTGATTGCTGTCTTTAAAATGAACCCAGGGCCCAGCACGAGCTCTCGGGAGCAGGACACCGTGTCTTTCTTCCCTCCCAGATGTGCACCTTTACTTTTCTCCTAAACTCTAAGGGTCTCCATGAAACTTGCGACCAGGGAAGCAGCACCTGTCTCCAAGGCCCCTTTCTCTGACTTTACAGTGAGCTGACAGCAGCCCCACCCTGGCTCCCTTCTTTCCTGTAATGTGGCTAGGGAGCCTAGGCAGAGCCCTGCCTAAGTTCACTCCCGTTGCTGCTTCTGTCCTAAGCCCTTCCTTTGTTTCACTGTCCCAGCTTTAATAAATGTTCTCTCAAAATTAAAATCTATATATAAAAGCCAAGCGACCGGGATGCCAGAACCACCAGAATGACCAGAGCAACTGGTCGCTATGACGCACACTGTGGCTGGCTAACCCGCTTGATGGGGGGGGGGGGGTGGCTCCTCCCCCTGGCCAGCCCTGGCCAGATCATGGGTGGGGCTGGCTGGCCAACCTCCCACAATCCTCCCCACCCACCCGGCCCGATTGGCCACCATCAGGGCAGGCCAGCTGGACCCCATCTGTGCACGAATTTGTGCACCAGGTCTCTAATAAATAAATAGTATTCTGTTCTTTCCTCTCTTTTTTCTCTGAAGGTAGTAATGACTGTTTTGCTTGGGTTTGGGGCATTTTCTTCCTTTAAAAAAAAATATATATACTAGAGGCCTGGTGCATGATATTTGTGCACTTGGGGGGTGGGGGTTCCTCAGCCTGGCCTACACCTTTTCGAAGTCCAGGAGCCTTCAGGGGATGGACTGATGGGCAGTTGGACATCCTTAGTGCTGCCGTGGAGGTGGGCCACTGCACTCGCCAGCCATCAGCCGGAGCCATCAGCCAGGCTTGTGGCTCAGCAGCACTCCCCCTGTGGGAGTGCACTGACCACTAGGGGGAAGCTCCTGCATTAAGCATTTTCCCCCTGGTGGTCAGTGTGCATCATAGCAACTGGTCATTCTGCCATTTGGTTGATTTGCATATTACCCTTTGATTATATAGAATTAAAAAATATATATTTTTATTGATTTCAGAGAGGGAGAGAGAAACATCAATGAGAGAGAATAATTGATTAGTTGCCTCCTGCACACATCCCCATGCACGCTACTAGGGATCAAGCCTACACCCTGGGCATGTGCCCTTGACTGGAATTGAACCTGGGACCCTTTAGTCCACAGGCCAGCACTCTATCTGTTGAGCCAAACAGGCTAGGGCTTAAATTTATTTTTATTGATTTCAGAGAATAAGGGGGGGGGGGAGGGAGAGAGAGAGAGAGAGAGAGAGAGAGAGAGAAACATCAATGATGAGAGAAAATCATTGATCAGCTGCCTCCTGCACACCCCCCACTGGGGATGGAGCCTGCACAATCTGGGCATGTGCCCCAACCAGGAATCAAACTGTGACCTCCTGGTTCATAGGTCGGTGCTCAACCACTGAGCCATGCCAGCCGGGCAGGGGGCATTTGCTTCTCCCTGCTTGGTTTCTGTATTCTTCAGTTGTTTGATTTTTTTTTAAATCTTTCTCACCTTTGAGGTTTTCCTCAGTAACCCTGAATGCTCTGCTCACTCAGTGGAGAAGGGGGAGGGGACAGGGTGGTGGGGAGAGAAGGAGAGGCTAACAAGCTCTCAGCCCCTGAATGGGGCTTGTCAATCAACCTTCACGGTGGGTGATGGAGGCTGAGCCATTTGCCCGTGGAACCTTCAGAGTCGGTATCTAGGTCCTACCCCCTGGGCTGGTCATGCTTCCCGGAGAAGAGGGAGGAGCCGGTAGCTGCCAGATTCCAGGATCCGTGTTCGCAGGAAGGCTGGGGCTCTCAGTGTCAAGTCTATTTGCCTCATGCCTTTGTTCGCCTTTGTTCGCCTTTGTTCTCTGTCTCCTGCTTCCTTCAGCTGGGCCTGGGACCCTCCACTGCACCCCTTTTAAGAACCAGTTTCCAGCCCTGGCCAGTGCTCAGTGGTTAGAGTGTCAGCCAGCGAACCTCAGGATCACAGGTTCGATTCTCGGCCAAGGGCATGCACCTGTGCTGCCCACTGACTCGATCCCAGCCTCGGTCAGGGCCTGTGTGGCAACTAATCAGTGTCTCTCTCTCACATGCTGTTTCTCTCCCTCCTCGCACTCCCTCCCTCCCTTCCACTCTGAAAATCAATAGAAACACCCTCTGGTGGGATTTTAAAAAAAGAATCAGCTTCCAGGAACCCCTCGTGAGTATGGGGTCTCTGGCTGCTCACGTGGGACCCCATTCACATGCATCTACTGAATCTGGTTACTTTCTCTTGCTACCCTGTTTCCCCGAAAATAAGACAGTGTCTTATATTAATTTTTGCTCCCAAAGATGCGCTAGGTCTTATTTTCAGGGGATGTCTTATTTTTCCAAGAAGAAGAATACGGTACACATTTATTGTTGAACCAAAAAAAAAAGGAAATTTATTACCTGTGTGTCCACACAATGTGCCCGACTCCTGCCCCGCGCGACTCATTGTCTAATTGTGAGTCAGCCAGACCCCGTCAGGGCAGAGCGAGCAGCAGGCGGCAGCTTGTCCTGGCGGTGGCGCTGGCTCTCTGCTCTGGCTACACTGCGGCCAACAGGGAGCTGCGCAGCGGCGCCCGCCGCTACAGTCCAGAGTCCAGCGTTATGGTAGCTTTGGGGGGCCTTATTATTGGGGAAGCTTTATGTTGGGGGGCTTATTATGGGGAGGTCTTATTTTTGGGGAGGTCTTATTTTTAGGGGTGCCTTATATGTCAGCGAGAGGCAAAACCAAGTAGGTCTTATTTTCGGGGGTGTCTTACTTTTGGGGAAACAGGGTAGAAAGAGGGGACCAGTGTTGGAGTTTCTGCGGGGCCGGGGGCTGAAAAATAGGAATCACTAGCTCCTTGCGCTTCTGGAAGGACTTGGTGCTCCAAGCTGACGCCTGGGCCCACTGCGAGCTCGGAGTCACCTCCGGGAGAAGGGGTTCCACCTGCCGCCCCCTCCGCCACGCTCCCCACCCTCCTGCATCAGGTGTTTTATTTTATTTTATGTGTTTATCCTCAGGTGTTTCACAGCAGGACCGGGGGGAGGTGGGAGAAGCAGGTGGCAGGTGCATTCCTCCATTCCTACCTGGAGCTTCATGGGGACCTGGGCAACCACAGAATCACACCCTGGGGAGGAAACACGGAGGCGGAGGGCGAGGGACAGAGCAGGATCTGTCCCCAGGGCTGGCGTCCACCAGTCAGCCCCGGCTCCTGGCCTGTCCTGTCCTCCCTACCTCGCTATCTGGGCCGGCAGGAGTCACCGGGTCGGTTCCCAGAATTCCAGGGGCAGGACGCTGAGGGCAGGACCGACTGTTGGACAAACAGATCAAAGGTGAGACTGTGAATCCAGACCCGGCCTGGCAAGCTGGACTGCGCACCATGAGGTGGGTGGGAGCCCCCTGCAGCCTCCCTCGCAGGGGTGAGGGGTGGCAACAGGTTCCCAGACCCTCACCACCCTCCTGTGCACCGCCCCCCCCCAGGCTGCTGATCCTCCTGGGCCTGCTCTGGGCCTCAGCAGCTGCCCCCGGGGGCACGCAGTGGCCACAGCCCGTGTTCGGGCGCCTGGCGTCGCCTGGCTTCCCGGGGAGGTACCCCGACAACCAGGAGCTGCGCTGGACTCTGACTGCGCCCCCGGGCTACCGCCTGCGCCTCTACTTCACCCACTTCCACCTGGAGCTCTCCTACCGCTGCGAGTACGACTTCGTCAAGGTACCCATGGGGGCCCCCCAAAACAGGCTGGGGCTCAGGGGCCGGGGGCCCTGGGAGAGCAGGCAGGCCTGGTCTGGCTGTCCCTCCCAGTGACCCCCAACCCCACAGCTGAGCTCGGGGACTGAGGTGCTGGCCACGCTGTGCGGCTGGGAGAGCACGGACACCGAGCAGGCCCCCGGCAACACAACCTTCTACTCGCCCGGCCCCAGCCTGAACGTCACCTTCCGCTCCGACTACTCCAACGAGAAGGCCTTCACGGGCTTTGAGGCCTTCTACGCAGCAGAGGGTGAGGGTGAGGCCGGGGCTCGCTGACGCCTGGGATCCCCTGTCAGGCCAGGCCTCCCTCCAGGTCTCCCTCCAGGCTCCCAGCCCCTGAGGCTGCATTCCTGCCACACCAGCAGGAGAGCAGCCCTCCCTCTGACACCATCTGCCAGCAGATGTGAGTGACAGCCTGACCTCCCCTCGGACCCAGCTCCCCTCTGTGCCAGGTGCTGAGACGGGCACCTCCTGGCAGCCCCCCTGTGACTCAGGGCTGAGGATGCACAGAGCTGGGCGCCCTGTGTCTGTAGGTCAGATTCTGGCTTCTTCAGGCACCAGCTGTGTGACCTCGGGCCAGGGGCTCAACCTCTCTGTGCTCTTCACAAGGCTGCTTTAAGGGTTGGGGGGGCCTGTGTGGCAGCCCCGCCCACTGTCCCCTGGTTCCATTGCTGGCTGCTCCCCCGCTAGCTGGGGACTTGGAGCAGGATACCCCTTGTCACTGGTTTCCCGAATGTGTTATTTCCTCCCCCCTCCAAGTGC
>PVJC01030430.1:0-21241 GCA_004026665.1 Murina feae | reverse complement strand
TTTATTTGTCAAATAGGATCTGTTCTATTTTCCTAGTTAAAAGAAACACACAGTAAGGGGACAATTTAACATTCATTCTTAAAAAACAACAACACCTAAGCAACTGAAAATTGCTTTAAAACAATTTTAAGATAAAATAGCAGCTATTTGCATTGCTCACCAAATGCCCAACCATATGCTTAAGTGCAGGGTAGGATGAAAAAAAGTACTGGTCTCTGCCCAGGAGACAATTAGAGTGCAACTGAGTACAAACTATCTGCTGTGAGGTGCTGGAGCAAGTTTCAAGTGTCAGCCTCAGGACAGCAACCCCTGTAAGTTCAGCAGCAGGCTTCCCAGTAGCCTTTCAGGAAAGAGGATCCTAGTTTACTTCTTGCTTTCTTGGTTTAAAAAAGGACAAGCCAAGTTGAGATTTCTCTAAGGTCTTACCTTCATACATAATTTCAAATCAGGGGCTATGTTAGATCGGCCTTGCATATTTTCTGAGTAGACATTTGAAATGAACAAAACCCTCCATAAGTTTGGTGATTGGAAAATGGGGTTTTCTTGGCACAGTGCACCTGCTATCAACAATTGAGTAGATAGAAATTTTTCATCTTTGGCCTGTGTTTGCAGTCAGCATTCATTTTAATTCCACAGCTCTCTCTGGTTTCTGCTCAGAGTTTTCTTGTCAGTGGCAGCTGCAGTGCCAGCATCCTGGGAGGCCTTAGGCAGTGCTGATCTGGAGATGGTGGGGTGGTGGTGAAGCTGAGGGTTCAGGCAGATGGAGGGCTCAGGATGTCCTTTGTGAGGAGAATTAGGAGCCAGGAGCTTGAATGAAAGGGAATTAAATCTGTGATGCAGGGATATTGGTACTTTTCTGGCTAGGTTTTGGATTTGATTTAGCTTTTAAACTAAGATCTCACATTTCACATACTTGGCATTAATATTTTGTTCACACACCCAGTTAAAGATATATTTTTATGAAAATGTAGGGTGAATTTAAAATCTCAAACTTACTATTCTGGTAACTTCAAGGAAAGCATAGAGATGGGGGACAAAAAGCAGAGAGTTAAACACAAAGCCAGTGAACTCTGAATATAGAACCAGAGTATTAGCAATATCCTGGACTATTTGTGATATTGGGACCAAAGGACAGAGAATGAGAGGCAGAAGAGGAAGCTGGCTATTGGTAGAGCTATGAAGAGGGGCTGGGTAACTAAGTGGTTTTTCTTTATTTGCTTAGTTTGTCCCAAGGCAAGTCAGAGGAGGTTTTCTTTCTCCATTTTCTGAATGGGAGGGTTTTGTGGTTTGCTTCACTGCTCTCCCACTGCTTTCTTGAAACAGTATTTGAGAAAGTGAACCAAAATGGAAAAGTCATCTGGTGTCTTTGGTGTGCCTTCAGACGCAAGCCACATGAGTGTGGTTCCCTCCACTACTTGACACTACTTTCTGTCCTTTCACTTCATGGGGAATACTTGGTTTGTATATTTTAGTTGGTTTTCCTAGAAAATAGTTCTTTTCTGGGATAAGTAATTTTTACATTTAAAACTTAATTTTTCCTAAAATCCTAGAGGAAAACAATTACCAACAGAGGCCTGGCCTGCAGGAGTCTGTGCTCGGCTTTCTCTGGGTGTGTCAGTTTTAGTTTGTGTCAACTGGAAGGTGTAGAGCAGCTTAACATGACCCATCTGAGGGCAGAGCCAGTCCTGGCTGGTCTCATGCGGTAACTCCCAGCCGGAGAGTTGCACATCAGACATGGCCCTGCCTGTGTGGAGGGTTGAGATCCCTTTGTATTTTCCTTTTCTGCCTAAAGGTAGCAAAGGAAAGTTAGAGAAAACCATCACATTCCTGTGTGAGTGTTCGTGAGCCTGGACCCTGGGAGGGAGGGAGTGCTGAGAGATACAGGACTTAGGAAATAAGTATTTTATTGAAAGGGAGAAATGGAATAAGCTGAGGTATGTATATGAAGTTGTACTGGACTTAGACTATTAGAATTGTAAAGATAACATCTACAGCCCTTTCATTTTGCAAATGAGGCCCAGGAGAGTGAGGCCACTTCATTTTGCTAAATTTTATAGTTAGTAGCAGAGCCAGAGCTAGAACTCCCAGTTTGGTCTGTACTTTTACTTGGTAACTATGACTGGAAAGCACTGGGGGATTTGAACAGGGGAGTGATGTTTTTTCTAAAAAGATTCTGGTTCCTTGGAGGAGAAGGACTTGGAGGGACAAGGGTGGGCAGAAAACAGGGAGAGCAGTTAGGGGGTGAGCAGTGATGATGATGGCTTGGAGTTAGGATGATAGTAGTGGACCTAGTGAGAAATGGACAAGTCCCAGATGTATTTGGCAGGGAACCGATAGGGCTTTGTGATTGATTGGAGATGGGAGAGGGCCTGAGGTCTGAAGGACAGTAAGGCATCAAGTGAGGCTCATAGATTTTTTATTATTATTATTTGAAAGGTACGGATGGTGGGATGATACTAGCTACTTGGGATGGAGTTGACTTGGGTGGAACAGATTTGGAAGAGACCATGTGTTAAGTTTTTGAGATGCTGTTATATATTCAGGTCAGACTTGACCACTGGCAATCAAAAGTAGTAGACCAGCTCAGAGAAAATGTTAAGACTGGAAGTAATAAATTCGGGATGTGTTTGCATGTATGTAGTTAAGGCTTTGGGTGGAAAGAAGTGACCTGCTAGGTCTTCAGAAGCAAAAACTGGAGATCATCTGGGAAGCTTGCAAATCTGTCCGTTAGTGGAAATTACAGGCTTCTGTGTGTTGTTGTTTTGTTTGTTTGTTTGTTTTTACTTAGAGTTTGAAGTGTACATGGAAGTGGTACAATTAGTCTTAATTTATGTCCCAAATAACTCACTGGAACCTAGTAGAATGTACTATCAATTTGCCATTGGTTCTATTTCCTTATATGATTCTACTTTGTTCTGATCCAGATGAATCTGACTTGGAGTCCTAGTGGTCTCTGATTTCCATAAAGCATTGCTCTTTTCCTTGTGACCTTTCAGGGCGTCATTTAGGAATGTTTTCAGTTACCAAATGCTTCCACCTGAATGCCAAGACTGAAGTGTCATCTGCAGCTGGGAATTCCTTGTTGGACCACTTTGACTTATGGCAGCTCTTAAATGAAGGCTTCCGTTTTCAGCCCAGCAGTGGGAAATAACCCACAGTGGGAAACTGTGATAGTGATTCACTTTGCATTTGGGCGCCCACAAACAAACTTCCCTGCTTCCATATTTAACTCTCTTATTATCCTAAACCTTGTAAGAGGAACTGTCCTATTATGAAATGATCTAACCCTGCAGGTAGCTAACTTTTGGTCTGTCAGTGGTGTGTATCCTGCTGGTGCAACACTCAAAATACAGTTTGAAGCCCACTGTCTTCCATATGCATCATCAATTCAGCAACTTTTAACTCAAATGTCTCGAGGACCTACTGTTGGCCAGGCCTAGTGCTGGGGACTGGGGTATAGTGGTGAGCAAAGCCAGGTGGTTCTGGTCCTGTTGGACCTTAACTATCTAGTTAGAAACTGACATTATTAAATAACCTCTCTGATCTATGTGTGAGAACTTGGACAAGTGCTATAAAGGAATTTTCATAGACATAAGATAAAGGGTACTGTGGCTTAAATGAAGGAGCTCAGAGAATTCTCTGAGGAAGTTTGAGACTTGAACGTTGAGTAGAAGTAACGAAAGTGAGGGATTGTCTTAGACCGCCTGTGAGTTATGACGAAATACCATGTCCTAGGTGGCTATGGACAATGGAAATTTACTTCTCACAGTTCTGGGGCCTGGAAGTCCAAGATCAAGGCACCAGAATGGCCATGTTCTCTTGAGGGACCCTCTTTCTGGTTTTCAGCTGGTGCCTTCTCTGAGTATGTCTTCAGATGGGAGAAGGGGTAGGGATCTCTCTGGAACTTCTTTTACACAGCACTAAACCCAACCAGGATGACTCTACCCTCATGACTTTAAGCATTTCTTCAAAGCCCCACCTCTGACTATTAATTACTTTTGCAATTTAGGATTTCAAGATGAACATAAACATTAATACCATAGCATGCATAGCAATGTGCTAGGGGTTAAGCAACATCAGTGTTGCAAGCAGAGGTAACAGTACGTGGCAGTGGCTTACTCCATGTGATGTACAGATGCCTTGATAACAAGTTCTCTTGGGTTATAAGCCCAATACTGTAGATCAAAGGGAAGTTTTGCATTCATTCTGGAACTTTGCAGCACATCATAATCACCTGGGGAAGCCTGTTAAAAATACAAACTGGTAAAAAATAAAAATTCCCTAGGAAACTGATTTGGCAGGTATACAGGTAGGCTCAGGGTTCTGTATCTGATTCTCCTGAGATTTGTTCTAGAGCCTGGAAATAAAACTGTTCCAGAAGAGCTAACAACAGGCCACAAGGAATGAGATAAGGGTCCCTTTCCCAGTGGTTCCAGTCTCCGAGTGGGCCTCGGGCCATGGGATTGCACGAAATTGATGGAGCTTTTATCCTAAGTAGGACATATGAGAATAGCTTTTGGGGAAAAATCAGGGAAGTAGAACCCCAAACAACAGTCGTCTCTTTCTCCATAGTTCATGATTTCCTTTCTTGTGTCCCCAGTATTTCCATGTTCGTGGGAAAGTAAGATTCTGATACAACCTTATCTAGCTTTCCTCCATTTTCTAAAAATGTTTTTAGTATATTAATTATAATAGCAAATTTAAATTAGATTCCATGAGCTAGCTCTTAATTTGGCCAGACCTACATGACTTAAATGTTTTTTAGGAAAATTATATAGCAAGGTTATTTGTGTACACAATTAGCTGATGCTGAGTGACTAGAGCAGAATACTTCCAATCTATGAGAAATATTGAATAGTAAGTTGCTTGTATTTGCTTAGAGGCTGGTTAAACTTTTTACCCTAAATATGTCAATATAGAGGTTAAAAAGTAGCAGTAGCAAGTGACAATTTATTGCAGAAGCTGCAAACAGCCAGAAGGCTAGATTTGGGCCCTGTAGACACCTTTGTTTGGGCCCTGCCCCCCACTCCCTCGAGCCAATATTTACAAACTGGAGAATTTTGCTGAAAAATCAAAATTTCAGTTTCACCAGCTGGAGCTGAATAGAAACTGCCACCTTTTATTTCCTAATCCTGACAAACTTTTTTTTTCTTAATTCCTCATTGGAGGTTATGTTTTTATTGATTTTTTTAGAGAGAGGAAGGGGGAAGAGAGAGAAACATGGATATGAGAATTGCCTGCAGTACACACCCCAATGACCTACAACCTTTTGGGGTACTGAACAATGCTCCAACCAGCTGAGCCAACTGGCCAAGTCAGTCCTAGCAGTTTTTTTCAGTGTTTCTTCAAACTCAAAAAATTTAAGAAAACTCTGAAGAAACATTTTAAATATCATAGGTAAAATATATATATATATATATATATATATATATATATATATATATATATATATACTTTAAAAAACTCTGTAACTGCTAGAAATGACTTAGTGCAAAGAATAGAATTGCTTATAGTAGCCCAAGAAGAAATACCACAGTTGAACCTTGAAAATCTTTTTTGAGTAGTACTAATTAGAGCTGCTTTCTTTGTAAGTTTTACTTTCTATTCCTTCTCAAAATGCCAGAAGTACATTTGGTACCAGAATAAGAAATTCCTGTTCCTCCTTGTTGTTTTCACACTTGAGATGCTTGTGGAGGGTTATGGGATCCCCCCGGGTCTCTCACAGTTGTGCCTTTGCCAAGATGTAGGCATTCAACTCTTCAGGACCTTTCCAGGCCGTGCACTCTCCCAGGCTCTCACGTAGCCGCCCTAGTCATTTTAGCTCTTCTCTAGATTAATTGTTTTTTATTTTGAGCCAACTGATAATCTTCAGGGACAGAAAACCAGATATTCCACCAGGAGTTCTGTGGATGATTTGGGTTTGGGTTTTTGCTGTTTTGGTAGGGGGTGACCAATACTCATGAGATATTGAAGCAGAATTCCTTTTAAGAGAGGATTCTGGTTTAAGTTATCATAACAAGTTTATTTTTGACCTTGTATCCTCTCCACTTGCCAAAGTCTGTTTGAAAATCATTATTTTCCAAGGTAACTTTGCTGCACGTTCACATTTTCCAGAAACTTTATAAGCAGCTATTTTTATATTGATGCTGATCCTTTCTTTAATTGTTGAAATCCCCCTTCTTCTTCACCCCCCTGAGAGTCAGCATCCATACACACCATTAGTTTTCTCTTGCACTTTATTTAATTCCCTGTTTAAGCTTGGCCTACTTTCCATGTTTTTTCCCCTGACCTTGTGGTAATTTGTCAAGCCCATTCTAATCTCCTTCATCTCTTTGGCTGAAGGGTTTTGAGGTTTAATGTTTTAATCTACCGGCCTCAGTGTTTAAGTAATTAGAGGTCCTATTTCTAGCTGTGTCCCTTACATAAATCACCTTAGGGGTTTTCTGTTGTGTTGTTTCTATTGCAAATAATAGAACTCTGAAAATTCTTATTGGCAAGAATTTGAAGCTTTGAATTGAACTGTGTGATTTAAGAAAGGAAAGCATTCTACGGTTTTCAGCTTTCTTGAAGTCATTCTTAAAAACTCAAGCTTTATGGATTCTCCTTTTCCTTACAGCTTAATTTTTAAAATAATTCCACCCTAAAGCAAATATTTGCTATAGCATTTTAGAAAAAATTTTTAATAGAATTTATTGCTGTAATTAGAATTTCTTCCAGCATTTTTCATGCTTGAGAACATATTAACTGGTGAAAAAATTCTTTTGCCAATTAATCTGGAACAGTTTGGTCATAGAAAAATTCACATTTTTTACATTCTGGGTTTCTGCCTTTTCAGTCAACAAATATTTGAATAGACACTAGTCATAAAGGGTGCTAATGAGAAAGAAAGATACTTACAAAATGAATTTCTTATGTAATGTAAAAAATAATCAGTCTGGAACTATTCTGGCTCTAGTCCACACCCTTAACTGTGACACCTGCATTTTGTTGCCTTTCAAAAGAGGACACTGTACATTTTTTTAGAGTTTTCTTTTGAAGTGTCTGGATATTGGCAAGAGGATTAGGGAAAGAAGTGATACGGAGGCAAGAGATGGTGAGACGTCTAGTAGGAATTAGGGAGATGGGTAGAGGCAGAGCAGAGCAATGGGAAGATGAGTCTGCATGGTGACAATGGAGCCAGTTTCTGAAGTTCTTTAATTGTTTACTGGTTAATTTATCCAATAACTAGAATCATTAATAAAAAGGACAAATTACATTAGCTTCATGGCAGACAGTACATTGTGGTGTTACAACTCTGAGATCTTGGGCAAGGAAATAACCTTGCTGTGCTGTCAGTTTATTCATATGGTCTGTGAGGCTACTGGACTGATGCATTCTATATAAAGTGCCTAGAACAGTGGTTGGTACATAAGAGCTCAGTAGGTAGTGGTAGGAGTGGTTAGAGTTAAAATTTGAACTGGGCTTTGAGGAAAAGAGTAGGATTTGGACAGAGGATTATTATAATGAGAAACTAGTGATGTTGAGGGTGTAGGGAGATTCTGAATTTATTAACTTGTTCATTGGAGTATCCTTTAGAAGTTCAGGTGGGATTAGATATAAGGGACCAGGAATTCCCACTTAAGATGTTCTAGGTGAATAAAGCCCTAAAAATTAGATTTTTATGTGTTAAAAATGAGCAGATGAAAAGCCCGGAGAAAGAAAGCATTTGCTTAGTGATTATCGAGCTTTTAAAAACTGGTTTGCCAGGATGAGGGCACCACTCCCCACAGTGGTTTCCACTTCCCACCCCTACCTGATGGCACGGGGGCTGCAAGCTCACTCCTGAAGAGCCGCACGCTCGTAGTTTGGCAATCCCTGGTGGAAATGTTTCACTTTATAAAGACATGTGCACTGGGAAATATTTTACTGCCTCCCCCACCCCTGTTTAATTTCCAAAGCACTTGCTTATTTGTTTCTCTCTCGATTGTCACAGCAACCTTGAGCATTAGGCAGGGCAGTTGGCACAAATCACCATTTTATCTCTAAGAAGTTTAATGATTTAAGCTTGTTAATGGCAGAGATGGCACACAAAACTAGGACCCTTGGCTGCTAGTTCTCATAACTTTTTCTACAAAAAAATGGTTTCTGTGGAATAATCATTGTGTAATACTTTTATTTATATTTATTTAATTTATTGGGGGTGACATTGGTTAATAAAATTATATGTTTGCCCTGTCTGGGTGGCTCAGTTGGTTAGAGCATTATTCCGTATACCAAAAGGTTGCAGGTTCCATTCCCATTCGGGGCACATATGGGAGGCAATTGCTGTTTCTCTCCCCCCCGCGCCCCCCTTCTCTCTGAAAATCAAACATATCCTCAAGTGAGGATTACAACAAAATTATATAGGTTCCAGGTGTGCAGTTCTATAACACGTCATCTGTATGTTGTATTGTGTGTTCAACACCCATGTAACACTTCTATGTAAAGTGTCAGGAGCGCTCTGTTTTTCTACATGGCCTTGCCTTCATGTCGGCACCTGATAAATCATGCAGCTGTTAGGTGTACAAGTGACTCGAATGAGAGGACGGTTAAAACTCAGTTTTGGTCGTGGTGGTTATAGGCCTGTTCTGAGGACTTTAACTTTGCTCTAGTCTTTAGAGAATGAGGCCACCAGGTATGTAACTTTCCAACTCTCTCCAGATATGATGACTCAAAAAAAATTTCTAGTCTACACCCACCACTTACCTTTTCTTTTTGATCTGAGAAAAGGCGCTGCCCTTCCTCCTGCCATTCCACTGGCACACCATTTTTGGTTACCTTAATCCTTTCTCCCATCACTTGGCTTTTTTCTAACAATGCATGCATAGAGTCAGCCTTTCCCAGCTGAATAAACTCTCGCTCCTTTGTCTTTCTCTGATCACATCTTTCTTGCTCCCTTCACAGCCAGCATTCTGGAGACAGGAGGTAAACATTCTGTGCCTGCTTCTTCTCCATGTACTTGCTGAACCCATGCTGGCTGGCTGGCACCTCCACCACTCCACCCCACTGCACTGCCCCAGAGCCCCCAGAGCCCCCAGTGGACTAAGTCAGGAAATGCTCTTGAGAGTAGCCTGTTGGACCCCTCTGTGGCATTTGACACTTTTGCCCACCGTCCCCTAAACGCTGCCCTCCTTTGTCGTCTGGGTTTCTCCTACCACTTGGAACATGCCTTAATCTTTGGAGGCTGCCTTCCCCTCCTTCCTCAGGGCTCTGCTTTCAACCTTCTTTTCTCCTTCTGTAGCTTTATCTGGTGATTTCATGTGCACTTGGGCTTCAAATTGGACCACCAAATTGATTTTTCTAGCTTAACCCCAACTTTTCTGAACTCTAGATCCTTTTATCCAACTGCCTACTGGACATTTCTTGTAGATGTTGCACAGGAACTCAAATTCAACCTGCCTACAGTAGATTGAATTATGTTTGCCTTCTCTATACCTCTTCACACACAGAATAGTCTTCTTCCTGATCATCAGCATCAGTTCCGTTCTGTCTCCCATTTTATCCATTGGTAACCCTATCCTGTGGAGATTACTAGGTAAGTATCTGTCGAAAGCGTCTCCTTTCTCTTTCTTACTGCCCCTTCTTTAGTTCAGATTTTTATCACTTTCTTAAATAATTACAACTTCTTTCTAACCTGTCTTCTTCCCTTTTGTGGACCAGATCTACTACCACTCTGTTTCACAAAGGAGTGAGTTTTATTGTCTGAAAACCTGATCCGGTTATCCTGTTTTAAGATCCTTGAGCACCTTTTCATTACCTTCTGGGTAAAACTCCAGATTAGCTCCATCTGCCTTTTTTTTTTTTTTTTTTTTTTTTTTTTTTTTTTTTTTTTTTTTTTTTTTTTTTTTTTTTTTTTTTTTTTTTTTTTTTTTTTGAGAGAGAGAGAGAGAGAGAGAGAGAGAGAGAGAGAAACATCATTCTGTTGCCTCCTGCATGTGTCCCAACTGGGGATCAGTATCTAACCGGGACACCTTTTGGTTTGGTGTATGGATGATGCTCCAACCTATTGAGCCACACTGTCCAGGGCCAGGGCCTTCTTGATGAGATTCTTGCCTGTCTCCAGGCTTGGGTGTGGCCCACCTGCTGAAGTTTCCTAGCCCCAGCTGTAGCCACACAGGCTTTTAGAGCTGACTTACTCCCGGTGTCCAGACCTCTAGTCTCAGCACTCCCCCTTGGTATCATCCTCTGTGTCTTTCTCCAGGTGGTAACATTTTGAGGGCAGGATCATTTGTCTCATATGCTTGTTTCCTGTAGCAAAATGAGGACTGGGGCAGAATGGGGCTTTCCTACTCAATTCTCGGACTGAATTTCCTCCTTAGGACCCTTGGATGGGAAGCAGGCCTTAAGTTCAACAGTTTTTTGAAGGAATTGTTTGGCTTACCATTTCCAGCCTAAGTGTTTCCCAGGTCATTTTAGGCATTGTGGATTTTAAAATAAGAAGCCTAATCCGATCAGTAGACTAATTCTTAGTGAAGTTCCAGCCTCATAATTGTTGTAATTTTCAGTATTGAGTTTGGAGATTAATCAGATAGTTTTATGACTAAGAAATAAGATGCTTTCCTCTGTATTAAATAAGATGCCAGATTTCCTCTAGTAAATTTTGGGGCTTATTAATATTAAGTGGTACATATAATAAAATTGATGTTAATCTCAAAGGATTCTCAATTTTAAACATTTTGCCATTGAATGAATCATTTTGGGAGAATGAGCCAATCATTTGGCATAGGGGCATTAACTCTTCTAGACCACTTGGGTATCATTAATTGGCATCCTAGTAGCTTAGGAATTATTGACCCTGAAAAATGCTCATCTGGCAGCCTGGGTTTAATTTTTAGTGAGATTAATTGTCTTCCAGTAAAGGGTAAAACAGAGACACCAGAGTCCTTTATGTGCCGTACATTCTCTCAAGATCCCATTGAACTAGTTGCTAAGCGGAGGGAAAACACTGGTGTGTTGTTCTGAATCTAATTGGCCCTTTATTATGTTATGACTCACCTACAGTTCACAGATTTATTCCATGCAAGTCATGTAAAATAACTACACTGTGGTTTGTTTTGCTTACTTGGTTCATGTTTTTAGTGATCTGTCAGGCTGTGTTTGCCAATCTCTGAAGTAGGCTTTGGCAGGAGCTGGTGCAGTAAAGAGGAGACATCACAGTGCAGCAGAGGCTGCCTCGTACTTTACACCCCTTCCCCCACACCCTCTTCAAAGGCCAAAGGCCTTTTTAGAATCTCTTTGAGGCAACAGAAAATATCCATATCTACATGGGCTATGTTTAGCTTTAAAAAGAGACTTTTCTCTCCAAAATGAGCGTGCTTCCCAGTCTCCCATTTCCCCGTTCCTCCATTTGGGAGAGAAGAAAGCATGAAGGCCAACACTGGAGAGTGCTCACCCACAGAGGGGTGGGCTGTAGCATGTACAGTGTGTTGATTTAGTTGCCAGCATTTAAAAGTACTAGCTTTCACATTGAAATCTAGATTTTTATTTATTTATTTTCTTTCTTAAAAACCTGGAAGCTGTTATCTGACCTCTTAGGGCACACACTATGGCTTGCCCCCTCCTCACTGGGCCTTTCATATTTCCTGCTTGAGTCCTGTAGGTGTTGGTGTTCTCATCCTGTGACTAATCTGCGAGTTTCTGCATCCTTGTGGTTATTCCTTCCTTTGGGCAAGTCCAAGGGATGAGAACCAAACTTACCAAAGATATTTCTTTTCAGAAGAATTTATAACCAAGGGTGCTTAATGATATCTAGTTAGAGTAAAAAGTGATTAATTTTTAAAGAAATTATGTAAAGTAGGTCCTACTTGGCTTTTTTATCTTTTACCCTTATTTCCAAATATGATGTTTTCCTATAAACCTTTATATGTATATGATTCCGGAACTTGTTCATATTTTAGTTAAAGAAAACCCCCACAACTTTTTGGTTTTCAGGTTTTGCCACAACCTAAAACCATGGAACATGCATTTTTACCTGTTGTCACCAAGTGGAATTGTGCTTGGTTAGTTTTCTTATTGTGTGAGAAGGAGGTGGATAGTCAGTCCTGCTCTCTTCAGCTCTAAAATACGGTTCTTTTAAAAAAAGGAGTTTGAATTCTGGTAACTGTACTCTGATATTGTTTCTATACCCAATCCAGTAGCATATCTTTTAATACCTTTTGTTCTAAACCACTTTTCTTGTTTTTATAGCGAATAATAGGAAGTTGGTTTTCAGCACCCATTCAGCAAATAAGAGCTGCTTTCCTTCCTTTGATCTTAGCAACATACAGGCCCTCAACTATAGCAGTCCCTCAAATAATGTCATTTTGTTCAACGTCGTTTTGTCATAACTTAGTAGGGTATGAGCATGACTGCTTTGGAGAATTTCCAAACTATTTTTCTTGTTGGATGTCTTTTTTCCCCCTCTAGTGCTGTCATTGCTGAGAATTTTAATGTGCTAATATTTATTTACAAGTAGGGATGAATAATAAGTATGTAATAGAATGTATGGAGCGCTGAAAACTGTTTGGTTGTTGTTGGAGGGAAGGAATCTTGTTCAATGTTTTCCTCTCACATAGATATTTCCCTCCCTTTCCCCCTCTCCCTTCATCTCTCTTAAAAAAATCAATTAAAAATACATAAATGTATGAGTAAATGTCATAGATTCACCTTTTCCCCTGGGCTTAGAACATCAAATTTAGGTAGTTTTACTAGATTGGAATGTCAAGGCTTTAAAGAAATGTAAGTGGGAGGTAATATTCTTAGTGAATAATACTGTGGAGTCAATACCTGGGTTCATTTTTCTCCACTTTTAAATGGGAGAATTCTACATGAGCTACAGGGCTGTTGTGCAAATGAAGTGGGATCTCTGCCTCGTATATAGTAGATGGTGGGATGCCCCACCTTCCTTTGACATGCATGACAGTGAGAGCAGATTCACATTGCAGGATGTTGGTATGTCTTCAAGTTGTCTTGACTCACTTTACCACTATATTTAGATGTCACTAGGATACTAAGAAGTGTCCTAATGTTCTGGGTTGGTTCGATGGTGTTTCTTAGTTGTTTTGGTGAAGTCATGAATTTCTGTGTCATGGGTTTAATTTCACTCAAATTTTAAAACATGATGCATTTTAAAATGAGACTTGAATAAATATTCTGTACCACTAATAAAGTATTGAGTACCTACTATATTTTCATGGTTCTAGAATTATATTAATTGGTCTGAGAACTACATGCGACTAGTTCCAGCTTTCAGTTGCATTTGGGCATCATGACACAAAATGGGAAGGGGAAAAAAAATGGTTCTCAACCGTAGATCATATAGCATTAATTTTGTGGTCTGGTCACAAATCCAGTAAAGATAGACATGAGTAGACATATTTGCATCTAACTTGTGAAGGTTTCCTGAACCTGATAGAGGGGATGGATGGTGACACTTGTATAAATTAATAAAGCAGGATGATTTTTTGAGGTAGGAGCGTCAACTGTCCTATTTAGGTTTGGGTTCAAAGAGTATTGATTAATATGTGAACTTTCAAGAGGATAGGGGCATTAGTTTTTATGTAACTTAATGTGATTTAGGAAAAATACATACACTAATCTACAAAATCCAGAATTTCATACATTTTGTTGCTTAAGCGAGCCCAAATAAAAAAGAGTTGATCATAAGGTGATTGAGCTAGCACAGGCAGTATGACAATATGGTGTCACTATCAAGGTAGTGTAAAAATGACTGAGGTTTGAGTAAAACTGTTTTAGACTATATTTTGAGTCATGGAAGAAAAATTTAAAGTTTATTTGGAGATGGAGCAGTGTCACAGAAGAAAGAAAAGCTTGAAGCGTAGAGGTGACTTAAAACTTTTCCTTGCCTTCACTAATGAAGGACTTCATGTTTGAAGACCTTTACTCAGTTCAGAACTAAATTTGTCCATTATTTTCTTTCCTCTATATCTACCCCCTCCAGCCAACTCTTCTTAATATACGTTTTTAATATTGACAGCTTCTGCTACTAGTACTGCAAAAACCATACTGTAGAAAGTTCTCTGAAGTGAGGAATATCTTTTAGAAGGCTTTTACAATAATGCCACTTTTGAAATTTATTTCTGACTGTGCCAGCAGATGGTTTTGCAAGTTATGTGGTGTGCAGGATTTGGAGACTTGGATTGGACTCTGTTTGAACATTTTCAGAAGTGAAAACAGTGCAGGGGTTATTGATTACCCCCACCCCTAGAATATCAGAATAGGGTAGAGTATTACTATATGGCAATGTTAAGATGTAGCTGATTTAGATAAGAGTATTACAGCCTGTGTTTTATTTTCTGTGCTTGTAGACCCAATGATTATTTATTGATTGGCACCATGGGATAGCTTATGACATTCATCCTTAAGAGCAGGTTTTATACCAGAAGCCTCAGAATGGAGAAATTCTCAATATTGTTCTAGTAGTTTATTAAACACCCTGGGTTTGGTTATCTAGTGAACTATCATTGCACTGTAGACCAGTGATTTTTAAGCTTTTTCAACTCGTGACATACATAAACTAAGTAAAATTCTGTGGAACACCAAAAAATATATTTTTTGCTGATCTGACCAAAATAGGTATGATTTTGATCCATTCACACTGGACAGCTATTGTATTAGTTGTTGTCATTTTTAATATGACAGTCTAAGGGCAAAGAGGTCAGTGCCCCTGACTAAATAGTAAGGTATTGCATTTTAAAAAATTCTTGTGGCCCACAGGTTGAAAATCACTGCTGCAAACTCTAAAAGAATGCTTATGGAGAAGGGCAGTGTTGAGATGACAGGTTTTGCTTTCCCCTCTTAGCTATGTGACTCTTCTCAGGGGAAGCTTTTGCTCTTCTTTTTGTCACTAGGGGCCCAGTGCACAAAAATTGGTGCACTCGGGGGGTGGGGTCCCTCAACCCGGCCTGTGCCCTCTTGCAGTCTGGGACCCCTCAGGAGATGCCCAACTGCTGGTGTGCCTGGCCAGCCTGGATGAGGGGCTGATGGCTGTTTGCAGGCTGTCCAAGCCCCCCAGCGGAGACCTTTACCCCATGAGGGTGTGGCCAGCCTGGGTGAGGGGCTGAGGGCCATTTTCAGGCTGGCCACACCCCCTTCAGGCCGTGGACAGGGAACCCATCCAAGGCTCCACAGGAGCAAGACGCCTGCCTCGGAGCCGGCCCTATAGTCTGGCCCCAGCAGCTCGAAGAACTCCAGGGTCTCGGGGACCTTGTCTAGGTTGCACAGGCTCACACTGCGCCACAATGGATCACACCGTCCTCACCAGCCCTGCCTCATCCCCGCCGCACACCCCGCCCCCACCGTTGCTCACTCTGTGGCTGCTGGCCTCCATCTTGGCTGGGTTAATTTGCATACAGATGCTCTGATTGGCCGGTGGGTGTGGTTTAGGCGTCTCGGAGAGATGGTTAATTTCCATATTACGTTTTTATTAGAGTACATATGGCTTGGCATGGGGGTTTCCTATAGGATAGAACCCTCCAGGCTTATCAGCACTGGCTTGGTGGACAGCACCATAGCCCTTGTCAGGCTCCTTCCATCTTCCTAGTCCCCAGGGCCCAGGATTCCAGCCTCTACAGTTCCCTACATTAACTAATTCAGAATTCATTAGAAACAATGTTCAGTAAGGTGATGGCTTCTTCAGGGCTTGAGAGACATTAACTGTTTCAGGGTAAATCAAAGGAAAGTGCAAACAAGGATGCACTATACAGTTATTAAAAGAAATTTGTTGTCCTTCATTCTTTCAGCATTCCCTTTCCCATCCAGAGGAAATTTTTATAGACAGTTGTTCAGTAAAAGTTGTATTCGAGTGATGATGTGGAGAAGTGGGAAAATTGAGAATGGAAGAAAAGGGAGGGGAGATGGGGACTTCATGTGTCATGGTAGGATAGTCTAATCTAATAAAAGAGTAATATTGAAATTGACCGTTTCTTCGGAGCACCTAAGCCACGCTCACCAGCCAGTCAGAGTGGCTGTATGCAAATTAACCCAGCCAAGATGGAGGCTGGCAGTCACGTAGCTAGAGTAAACAGGAGGCTTCCGTTGCACCAGGATTAAACTGCCTGCCTAGACCGGCTGGGCCTCTCTCTGCTCAAGGCAACATTCTTTCAATGATAGAAGCCACGGAGCTGAAGCCAACAGGAGGCTTCATTACTTGCCTAAGCCTCGGCTTAAAGCAATAGTGTGTCAATTATAGAAGATAAATAAACCCCAGAAACATGCTTCCAGCCAGCCTTGCTGGGACGTTGGGTCAGTGGGAGCTGTGGGCAGCCTGAAAGCCTGAAAATGCCCCTCAGCCCTGCACCCAGGCTGCCTAGGCACCCAGTAGGGACTTGAAACCTGAAGGGACTGTGGGCAGCCTGAAAACGCCCCTCAGCTCCTCACCCAGGCTCCCAGGCACCCCAGTAGGGACCCAAAACCTGAAGGGACTGTGGGCAGCCTGAAAACAGCCCTCAGCCCCTCCTCCAGGCTGGCCACACCCCAATGGGGTGAGTGTCCACACTGGGGGCCTTGGCCAGCCTGCAAATAGCTATCAGCCCCTCATCCAGGCTGGCCAGGCACACCAGCAGGTGGACATCCCCTGAGGGGTCCCAGACTGTGAGAGGGCACAGGCCGGGCTGAGGGACCTCCTGAGTGCACAAATTTTTGTGCACCGGGCCCCTAGTATAATAATAAAAGTGATGTCTATATTTCATTGAGAATACACTATGTACCTGTTGGTTTCACCAAGTCTGGCACTGGGCTTAAGCCTTTTCTATGCAGTGAGCTTAATAGTTGGTGCTTGGCAGAGCCAAGTCTTGAAGCTCATGTGTTGGACTCAGAACCTAGCTAGCTCATAAGTACTACCCTGTAAGGCCAGAACCAATGGGGATGACTTGGAGGAACATTGGAGATTTTTGAGAATCCTCCAATTTGCAAAGTATGCTTGTTTCTTCCATAAACTCCAATGGAAAGCTTATACTTCACAGTCACTACTGTGTGCTTCTGGGCAAGTAGCAAGTGCTGAACTACAGTCAGAAGTGGGTCCTAGGGTATGGAATTCACATTTGTACCTAATTCCAAATCCATATACTGTAGACTTCGAGGGCTGTTAAATCCTCAGAGTCAAGGACTTTTTGGGTGTATTTTTAGTGGTCATAAGTATCACCCAGTCTTTTATGCTTCTCTAAGTTCTAGGTAGAGACTTGATGAAAGCAATAGGTCAGCCTTGCCTTTGGAGCTGGAACTCACTTCCTATAGAATGTCTTTGAAAACATGTGTTTCTAATATGTCAAATTGGTTTGGTCCAAAAGAACAAAAATACCTTCATAGTAAAGTTTGAATGCATTGAGTGTTGTTCAGGACTTAGTTGACTATTATGCATTTTATGACTCTGATGTTTATTTCCCATTGATGTGCTAGATAAAAAGTAATTACATGGAGAACATAACTACCCATAAAACATGTTTATTTTTTCATGTTAGGTTTTTTTCTTATGCATAAAATTACAGTATTATGAACTGCTTTAGTGTTAATGAGTAACCTCAGGAAAATACCAAGATGACTATATCTAATCTAATAAAAGAATAATATTGAGATTGACCGTTTCTCCGGGATGCCTAAGCCACGCCCACCAGCCAATCAGAGAGGCTGTATGAAAATTAACCCAGCCAAGATGGAGGCTGGCAGTCACGGAGCTAGAGTAAACAGCAGGCTTCCGTTGCACTAGAAGTAAACTGTCTGCCTAGGTCGGCTGGGCCTGTCTCTGCTCATGGCAACATAGTTGCAATTATAGATGCCACAGAGCTGAAGCAGACAGGAACCTTCCGTTTTACCAGCGATGGAGGAAACTGCCTGCCTAGGCTGGCTGGGTTTCTACTAAGGCAACATAGTTGCAATAATAGAAGCCACTGAGCTGAAGCCAACAGGAGGCTTCGTTACCTGCCTAAGCCTCAGCTTAAAACAACAGTTTCAATTATAGAAGATAAATAAACCCCAGAAACCTGCTTCCAGCCAGCCTTGCTGGAACATTGGGTCAGTGGGAGCTGTGGACAGCCTGAAAGCCTGAAAACGCCCCTCAGCTCCTCACCCAGGCTCCCAAGCACCCCAGTAGGGACCCAAAACCTGAAGGGACTGTGGGCAGCCTGAAAACAGCCCTCAGCCCCTCACTGAGGCTGGCCACACCCCAATGGGGTGAGGGTCCACACTGGGGGGCTTGGCCAGCCTGCAAACAGCCATCAGCCCCTCACCCAGGCTGGCCAGGCACACCAGCAGGTGGACATCCCCTGAGGGGTCCCAGACTGTGAGAGGGCATAGTCCAGGCTGAGGGACACGCCAAGTGCACAAATTTTTGTGCACTGGGCTCCTAGTTGAGGGATAATTTAAAAACTCAGAAAACTTAAGATCATTTGTTTTAAAATTCATAATGTTACAATTTTTTTTTAAAAAAAACCTGATTTTTAAATTGATTTTTTTTTGTTTGTTTTTTTTTTAGAGTGAGAGAGAAAGGTAGAGGGAGAGAAAGATCAGTGCAAGAACAAAAAACTTTAATACAAGAGTGAAACATCTGTGGGCTGCCTCCTACATACCCCCTACTGGAGATCAAGCTGGCAACCTGGGCATGTGCCCTGACTGGGAATCAAACTAGCAAACTTTCTGTGGGTGGGATGACTCGCAACCAACTGAGCTACACCAGCCAAGGCTGCAATTACCTAAATGAACTTTTTTCCCTTCTAGATTTTTTTTAGGTTCCTTTGCCATTGATCAATGTGTGCGTATGTGTGTGTGAGGTTGGACTATAATGTGAGCATGAAAATTCCTTTATCCAATGAATAAGTTGCCTTTATATTTTGTCTTGCTTATATGTATTTACACATAATGCCTATTGATATAATCACGTAGAAAATTGTAAACTAAATGGGGTTTTAGTTCAGGTTTAATTGTGCAGACACACTACTTATTAGGTGGGGTTTAATAGGAACTCCCACTGGTCGCTGAAATATTTTGTTTATGTACTGTCAGCTGCCGTAAATCCTGTAGATTTTTATATCAACGTGTATAAGCAAAGATTAAACCATTTTGGAATTTTGCAGGAAGAAGGAAGAGTGAAGGATTGCCCATTTCTTAAAGCCGTATGTTTTTAAACTACGAGCATGGTCTTTGCACAAGTCAAAAGTGCCAAAAGGGACAGATGTTGCCAATTTCAAATGTACAGGGGGAAGGCAAATATTGCTAAGCAACGGTGTACTTGCGAGAGCATTTTGAGGAGCAGAGCCAGGGGAGTTGTGCCTGGGAGCACTCCTTGTTTCTTGTGGCTCAGTACTGGGGAAGACATTAAAAGTTCTTTCCTGTCAGGGCTGCCATTGCAGCCACCAGCACAAAAGACTGACCTAGTGGCACCGATGAGGGCTGCCAAAGCGATGTATGAATACAGGAAAGCTTGTCTGCCATGTGGGAAGGCAGTAAGACATGCCCACAAAGGTAAGTGCCCCACAGTGTGCAGCTGCCCTACAGGAAGTGCCAGGAAGGGCAAGCCTGAGTGCAGGTGGGGATGAAGGAGGCAGGAGAGAGGCCTCAAAAGAAAACCTCGCTCCCTCTTTTCCCACTTCTTTTCCCCTCTTCCCTCCTTTTCCTGTATTTCTCCCTCTCTCTGCCTTTTTTCTGTCCTTTGCCTCTAGTTAGGGACTAACATCAAAGAAGGATCAAAACAACCTCTAGTTCCGTGCTGTGTGGGTGACTTTATAAACAAGATAAATAAGCTTTTCAGCCACAGGTATTCGGCCCCTCCTATGACCCCTCCCTTGGTATACACTTGATAGGGAGCAGACAGGTGGTGTGGTGTGGCTTTTTTCTCTCTTCTTTCAGCTGCCACTAGAGACTTGGAATACCTCTTGAGGTTTGCATGGTTGTTGGTTTGGATTATGGATTTTTCTTTCTCACCTCCCTGTTTCTCTACCTCTCTAATGAAATAATGGAGCAAGAGAAAATATAATATCATTTTGTATCTGTATAAGTCATAGCATATTTTTTGGAAAATATGTTTTAAGGAAATTAGGAACATTTTAAAATGAGCAATTCTTCACCATTCAGTTTTTTTGTTTTGTTTTGTTTTGTTTTTTTTGTGTCAATCTTTCAAGCTGTGGTCTTGAACTTACGGATAAATTAGCAAACGTTTCTTTTGTCTTCCTAAAGTAAAGATGTATGTCGAAGATATTGGCAGTTTAAAAGCTTAAATATGTGTGTGCATACACATGTGCACTCACTTCCACCCCTCTCTGCCCCACCCTCCCCGCTCTTCCCTCCTCTACAGCCCCCTCAAGTTTTATCGCTTTGTGCATTTTTTCAGCAGACAAATAGAATTTAAGTCAAATTTAAAAGATTGCGCAGCTCCTACCCAAATATGAGTGGTATTGATTTTTACTGGTCTAGAAATATTCCAAAGAAATCATATTTCATTCAGTACAGGCAGGTGTAATAGATAACTTTCAATGTTCTTGTGGCTTTATGGTTCTCAATTATTTAGCATAGCTTGTATTTACATAGTCTGTATCTATGTAGGATATAAATTTATGTGATGAAAGTCTAATTGGAGAAGATGACAGTGTTTCCATTTTCCTCTCAGAAGATGAAATGTGCTTATTTACTTTAAGGTTAAGCAGTTGTGAATCTTCTGTTAGGCATGAGAGAGCTGAAATTGGGCAGAAATAATAAGAAAAGGGAGAACTCTCCCGTCATTATTTTGCAATTCAGGTTATACCTTTTGGCTTTTATTTTTTTAATTTCTTTTCTTTTCTTTTTTTAGTAGGAAGTATGTCATAAAATGCCTTAAAGAAACTGTTACTCCCAGACTTAGGAAGCAGTAAAGTTTTCTAGTGGCTTAAATCCTTCACAAGTAATCTATATATATAATCTATCATCCTATATAATAAAAGCGTAATATGCAAATTGACCATCCCTTCAGGACACCTAAGCCATGCCCACCAGCCAATCAGAGCGACTGTATGCAAATTAACCCAGCCAAGATGGAGGCTGGTACACAGGGAGCTGAGTAAACAGGCAGTTTCCGTTGCAGCAGGAGTGAAACTGCAGGCCGCCTGGGCTTCTCTCCTCTCCAGGGAACAACATATTTGCAACACTGTTTCAATCCTAGAAGTCTCAGGAGCTGAAGGAAACAGCAGGCCGGGCCTGACTTCTAAGGGAAACATTGTTTCATTATAGAAGCCAGAGCTGAAGCAGAGAGGTTTCGTTACTA
>PVJC01030429.1:0-21199 GCA_004026665.1 Murina feae | reverse complement strand
GGTGCTTTTTTCTTTTTCATGTTTCAAATCTTTGACTCGATTATTGCAAACCTCTAGTCTGCTGATGGATCTCTGCATAATATTACTAAGTTTATCGGCAGCTTCTAGAAAATTCTTGAAAAACCTTAAAAACGTAGTTCTGAACTCTATATCCAGTAGTTTGCGTTCCTCCATTTCTGTCTTCTGTGACCTGTTTCTTAGTCTCCACATTTTGGCTTTCTGTGCTAGGTGTCCTATATATGGCCCAGTGATTCAGCCTCCCCAATCACCTGGGGTGGACACTCTTATTGTACGCCTTTGAAGGCTGGGTGCACAGTCTTGTTGCAGTTATCACTGGGAGATATCACTGGGAGGAAAAGACCTGCAGGCCTTTCTCCTCGTTGTTTGGGGTTTGGAGCTTTTGGAGTTCTGTCCCAGCTGTAGTCCCTCAGGCTATGCTGCAGGCAGGCAGACGCATAACTTGGGCGGGTTGTAGGTGGGGTAGGGTGTGGTCTCAGAATCGCTGTGGCAGAGCAACCGTAATAGCTGCCACTCCGCTGACTCGCAGCCTCTCCCGGACCTGGAGCCTCCAAGCCCTGGGGTCTGCACGCCTCTGAGTCCCCGAATCTCCACGTCAGTGATCATTGTGAACAGCTCTGCTAGAACGCCACTGATCTTCCGCCCCGTTGCCAGAAAGCCCGCACCACATTCAGTGCAACCCCAGAGTTTATAATCTCCTTCCAAGCCTCAGATCCAGGCACAGCCGCCACCCTTTCACCCATGCCGCCCCTTCTGTTCCGTGCCTCCGTACCTCTCAGTTTTGGCACCGGGAGCCTCTACCCAGTCACAATGCACTCCTTCTCCTGATTTCTAGTTGCAAAGCTTCTCCTCCCTTGGTTCCGGAGGATGGCCTTTCACTGTATAGTTGTTTTTCTACAGTGTAGTTGTGGAGGCTGCGCATATAGGTACACACCTCATGCCACCATCTTGGTTCTCTCCAGATATTTCATGTTTTAAGGAACATCTACATACATATTATCTGATTCCCCCCCTTCCCCCCCAGAAATGAGGGTTAAAAGAATAAAGGATAGAGGAAATGAAGGAAAACAAAGCATTTAGAGGTGGCGATCTTGAAGTCTGATGCTGAAACAGTTCTTTGCAATTTCACACCAACCATGGGCTGATTAAGAAACTTTGTGACTATTCTTCTAATCACCACTGGGAAATACACACTGGTCTCCCTCCAGTTAGGGATGTCTGCTACCGGTGATATCCAAGTTTTGCTGGTGAGAGATTTGACTCTAATAAGTCAGATTTTTCAGAGCTAATTCCATAAACCACAAGAAGGAGGCCACACCTCTTGAGTTGTGTGAGGTTCCAATGTGTTAACACCCTCACCCCCATGAAACATATTTCAAATCTCAAACTGTATCTTCTTCAAAAAAACAAAAAACAAAAAACAAAAAAACACAAAAAAACATACATTGTGCAGAAAAAGATGGCAGGGAGATGGAAATGGACTAGGCATATAGCAATGAGCATATAGCAATCTTTGTGAGTCCTTTCCAGGTTCTCTGAATATGCCTTTGAGTTGGGGCTGTGATGTGAGGTCCAGCAAAGACATAATCCATAGTTATTGGCTTGGGAGAAAGTAGGCCGCAGCTGGGTCTTTAGGCTTGGAAGAAACCTCGCTCTTTTTTTTTTTTTCAGTAGAAAAAGTGTCTAGATTTTTGGCAAGAAGCTCTCCCAGACCCCCTTCTTGCCCTCTGCAATTCAATATCCTGCCACCAGGCTGGCTTTCCGGAGAGTGCTAATCCAGGCTCAGGGTACTGGAATCTGAGACATGGGGAGGGGAACCCTCCCCGTTGGAGGTAGTCATCTCCCACAGCTCTTCCCTTCCCTTTGAAGGGATTCAGTTTACAATGGGCCTATTAGAGCCCTAATTGAATCCTTAACACACCAGCCATTAGCAGCTGTTAATGAGGGAATCAAGGGGATTATAGCATCAATTATCAAGTTTGACTTCTGAATGTGGCTCTGCCAACAGTGGGCCCTTGTGAGAGTCTTTAGGAAATGTGACAGAGGGAGGAGGCCATGTGCACATTGTGTGGCTCACTGCCCAAGATAAGTTCCTGCAAGGTCTGCTCTCATGTGGTTGAACAGCACAAGTCCCTGGGCATCCTTTGAGTTTGGAGATAGAGAGTGTTCCATTCACAGATCTGCATACCTCTCTCCCAGATCTTCACACCCTCCTAAAAACTCACATGCTTCTTTGCCCTCATAGCTGTTTTCTCCTCATCTACTCCTATCACTTCTATGAACCCTGCCATCTCATGTGTTCTTGTTATGCCCAGATTTCGTGATCCCCAAAGACCACCCAGGGAGCCCGCGTCCAATGCAAACCCGATGCAAAAACATGAGGGCCTTTATGCGAGTTAACTCAGACTGCATCCCACATGCACTCATTGACGCAGCGGCACAGCAGGGAGGAAGTGCTCGAGTTTCAGGAAAACAGGATTTAAAGGGAGTGGGTGGAGTAATGCATGATTGGTTGAAGGAAGAGTCGAGGTCCAGTTGCACAGGGGGGCAGGGTGCAGTTAGACTTGGGTCGTTTCCTCTGCATCCCTATTGGCTGGTCCACAGTCTTGCACCGCCCTTTCATTCTTACATATCTTCAGCCAAAATCATTCCCAAGCTCCTCATCACCCCCATCCTATCAGTCTCCAGGTTCTGGGAATTCCAACCATCAAATATCTCTTGCCTCCCTCCCTTCTTCCTTTTCTTGGACTACTGCTTTAGTTCAAGCTTTTATCACCCTGGAAATGGTCTCAGGCCAGTAAGAAAATTGATTTCTCCATCTCTAGTTCATCTCCTATGTCCAAATAACTTTTTTCATAAAAGGTTAATTTGTCACTTCTTAACTGCCTTCAAGGTGTTAATGAAAAACCAATGAAACCTGTAGAGAATTTTGTGAGTTTATTTGAGCCAAAATGTCGACATATGCCGGGAAGCAGAACCTCAATGAATTGAGATGATGCTCCGGAGAATGGGAGTTTACACAGTGTTTTTATAAATTTACCATCAAAAGGAAAACACGAAAGTGGGTTACATGAAATTCATTGGTGTTAGATTAAGGAGGTGGGATAAAGCAAAGCGGGGAAATCCCTGGGATTGGATAAAAAGCAAAATGACGTACAGATACCCAGGTGGGTGCGGGGTCAATTAACATGATAATGAAGGAACCTGTGGTATCTGTCCTGGTGCCTAGCACATTTGGCTCAGTAAAGATCAAAGGTGATTCCCGTCAGGGAAAACACTGGCCCAGGGTGTGGCCACCCACCATAACCTGTTTGTAGATAAATATCTAATTTTCAGACCATCTTTGTGATCACTCTAGGTCTCTGAGCCTGTGGGAATGCCATGCAGGCCTCCGCTGAGCCTTTTCAGGCTAGCATGTGGCTCCTTTTGTCCACAAAGGGATCTCTATTGCTTATAGGATAAAGCATGTGTTCCTAAGCCCGGTATCATGACCCTGGTCTTCCTTACATTTCCACCTCATATTTCTCCATTCTCTGTTTTTTAAAATCTAGCCAGAGTCTGCCCATCCCCTACAGTGCCAAAGTGTCAGGGCCATTCCCTTACTTTGTGGATACTTCTGCCTGTAATGCCTCCCCCTCTTGACCACCTGTGAAACTTACATCGATCTTTTAAGCCTCATCAATGAAGTCTTTTTAATTTACCCTCTCTTTCTTGTGAGCCCCGTACACTTTTCTCTCCAAGTACCTATTTATACTAACATTATAATTATTTATTTGTCTCTTCTGCTGGACCATGAGGTAATTAAGTACATCAGTTTCAGTATTTATTTCTGGAAGCTTAGGGTCTAGCACATAGTGTCTGGCACAGCACAGGCAATCAGTAAGCTACCACTATTTTCATGGGGGCTCAATTAATGGATTAGAAAACTGAAAATGTGTTTCACAGTTCATTTCATGGACCTATATTGACATGCAATTTACTATTCTATGTGGAAGTCTTAGTTGTTCACAGTCTCATTCTTTTGAACCCAAAGAGAAATGGGAGTCATCAGAACTCCCACCCTCTACCTCAATAGCTCAGTGCATAGCCTTGGGATCTATAGATATTTACTGAATGAGATTAAAATCTGCCAGTGTTTATCAAGCCCCTTGTTCAACTTACGGTCTAGAGGAAAATATCAGGCTTAAAAGTTTATTTGCCTTCAAGGCTCTTCTTACATAACACTGTCCAACTGTTTGTGCATAATCTCAGGCAGACACACCAGGTCTCTGCTCCAAATGGTGGCAGGATATGCTTCGTGAAAAAGGTGCTTTGCAACTCTGAGAGGCTTCCATGTAAGGAAGATAGCAGGCTCCAATCATTCACTGCCTACCATCTGGGTACAGCTGTGCTCAATGCTTTGGTATGTGACTTATTTACTGTATACAACTATCACAGCAACTTTAGACGGTGTGTAGACTTGTGCCCAGGCTACATATGAGAAAACCAAATCCTATGGACATTGTTAAGGAGAGATGGGGCGTACACCAAAGGCTGCCTGCTGCCAAGGCCCCAGACTCCCACCCACAGTGACCACTGCCCCTAGAGCTCTGTGTGAATAATGTAAATCAATCACTCCATCTGGGGGGAAGCTCTTTCGGCTCCCCTATTCCTCTCTGTTAACATGTTGCAGTCCCATCGATTGTCTGCACATCAAAGCCTGTCAGATTGGACAAAATGAGATAACAATGCAGAGCTTAAACTATTGCCCAAAGTCAACAGCCTTGTTTCAGCCCAGGATTAGCTGTGGTTGGGTACTTACACGGAAACCCACAATCCCCAAATGAGAAAAATTTAAGGTAGGTGAGTGTGCTTTTCCCTGCATCTAGAAAAATGCCTGGCACACAGTAGACACTTAATAAATCTTTACTAAAATGATTGTATATGGTAGAAACAGGAACATTTTGGCAACATTTAAAAGGCCCTGCCCATTATTCTCTTTAAATTTACTTACACCAGGAAAACCTACGTGACCTTGAGCTGCTTTGTATGGCCTAGGCCCTGTTCTTCATCTCTTTCCTCCATCAGCCCAGAGAAGAAGGAAGTCACAGCTGTGTCTCATGACTTGCAGAATGGGAGGCTATGGGCTTCCCGTCTCCCTGAAGCCTTTTTATCCCTGATCCACTAAAAAATATTTCAGAACAGGGACGAAGACTAGGCTGAGCTGAGGGAGGCACCGGATGCAGAGTTTATAGTGCATTATCACAACTAGAATATTGACATTGATACAATCCACACATTTTGTTCAGATCTTCCTACTTTTACTTTTATTCATTTGTGTGTGTTTGTGCATTTAGCCCTAGACAATGTAATCACATGTGTCACCACCACAGTTAGATGGTGCACAATCCCTCCTCTCTACCCCCACTGTATTCCCAACCCCTTTCTATTACATTTTTATAGCTTATGTGGTCTTTCATGAGTTGATGGCTACAAGTATTCTACTGGATAAATACAGTAAATACTTATTGTTACTGAATATTTTTTGTTGGGTGCATCTTTTTTGTTGTTGTTTATACTATTCTGGAGATCCACTTCACTTAATCTTTCCACAAATCCAGGATTATTATTTAGGATAAGTACCTAGAACTTACCTTCTTTCTTTTACTCAGGGCTTACTTCATGTATCACCTCTGCTCTAAAGGAAATAGAGGGATGTTTCAAAGTATTAAGCGTATGATCAGTGGACAAAGCCAGCCAGAATTAGGATAGGATATTCAAAAGAATGTGCTATAATTGCCAAAGGCAATTTCAAAAGAGAAGCTGCAATAACAGCTTTGGGGGTAAGGAGAGTGTTATTGAAATAAGTACAGATGACTAGTTTGAAGGTAGAATTATATGGAAGTACAAGTTCTGGCTTTCTTTATCATTCACCTTACCTGGTAGCCTCTTCTTATATTATAAAGGATAAAAGTAAAGAGAGAGGTCAAGGGAGTGGATGTGAGGCCAGGATATTAGCCAAAGACGATAAGGAGAGAGTGGGTTTGTTTAGGAGCCTTGAGGCACACAGCTCCTTTTAAGGGATGAAAGGCACTCTCAGGTGGGAAAAGTCTGCCACAGGACATAGCCTGGCTGAGCAGGAGAAAGGCAGGTGGGCAGTTTGCAAAAGTCAGGTGTGACTATAGCCTGGATCAGAGACACAAGAGAATGGAAGCATCTAGAGGATATTGTCAAGAATGAGAAAAAGGAAAAGCAGTCACAATGAGAAAACTTGACCCTCTCACAGATATAGGCAAGTATCCATCAGTAGGGAGAAGATAACAAGAGGAGCTTGGTCTTGCCCCTTTCTTGGGCTCGGGTGGTGAGAAGCTGTGGGTCTTGCATGGACCTCTTATCAGAGAATGAAGTCTACCAGAAAGCTCAACTATGTAGTGGAAAGCTCTGCCCCCTCCAGGAAAATGGACCGAGACGTTGGACACAGAAATTTCCTTCATTTGTGTGCATGCCCTAAGACCTGGGCACCCAGGCTCCTGTCCGGGGCTCTGTGATTCTGAAGGGACCACTTTAGCTCCCCTCAGCTTTTGTCTTTCCCCACAGAGTAAGGAGTCAGCTGGGCCAAAGGATGTACCTACCAGGAGCCCACATGCACTGCCACACTCTAGAGCACCCTGCTCTGTCTGACACCCTCTACAACTGATACCCAGAATTCCCTGCCCAAATGGTCTCAGCCCATTCTACAGCTCTTGTGGGTGTCTTTCCTGGCTCTGTCCTACTGAGGGTGACCCATGCTGAGGTGTGCCTGGGTCTGAGGCACAGCTATTTGGGGTTCTGGATGAAATTCCATTCTGGGGGCTGATTGGAAAAGAAAGGAGTGTAGGCCTGAGCTTCATTTGTTTTTTCCCCACAGGCCTTGCAATAGTTAGGGGCAGACGGTGGGTTAATCCCTGGAGCAGCTCTAACTCTGCTGCCTCCTCCTGCTTCCAGAAAGGCACCTGACCTCATCTTGGTTTTCTGTTTGAAATGGAAATTACTTCATTTGTCAGTTTGTCAGGCTCCCAAGTAATTACCCTTTCAGAATTCCTGAGGCCTCCTTCAGACCAGTCTTCAGGGGCCATCCAGTGTGTTGAGTGAGGCACTCCATCCTTCCCACCTCTATTTCCTGGCAAATGGATCAAAATCTAAATGAAGATGGTTAGGGGCAGCCTCCAAGAAGAAAGAGGTCTCAACAGGGCAGCCTTCCCCAGCTTATGTAATCATTATAATCACATGGGGTGCTGGTTAAAACACTAATTTCTAGGCCCTGTGCCTGGAGAGGCTGATTATTTTGGCTTTGGGGGAGATTCAGGAACAATGGTTTTCTGTCTTAGTTGAACACTGGAGTCCCCTGGGGAGCTTTACAAATTACTAATGGCCCTGTTGTGGCTCAGTGGTTGAGCATTGACCTATGAACTAGGGGATCATGGCTTGATTCCTCCTCAGGGCACATGCCTGGGTTGCAGACTCAGTCTCCAGTGGGGGGCACGTAGGAGGCAGCCAATCAATGATTCTTGCTCATTACTGATGTTTCTATCTCTCTCTCCTACCTTCCTCTCTGAAATCAATAAAAGTATATTTAAAACATTAAAAATTACTAATGCCTCATCTCTAACCCCAGAAAATCTGGTTTAATTGGTCTGGGGTGTGACTTAGCATCAAGATTTTACAAAGTTCCCTGTATAATTCTAATGTACAGCTCATGTTAAGAAACATTACTTAGGATTGTTTTTAATACAAACTCAAATGACTTTTCTGACCTGATAAGGGCGGCAAGCTCTTTTATCCTATGCCTCATCCTCTCCCAGCTGTTTTTCTAAAGCACTAAAATAATTGCCCTGATGGCTTTAAAATTCTTGGAATGACCCTCCCCACTCTCTCCCTCTCTGCCAACCCAGGAATAACCCTTACCCTCTAGTGCCCAAACATTGACTCATTTCCTCACATCCAAGTCCTACCCTGGTAAGTTGCAGGTGTTTTCTTTTGGGGTGCATGGTTCCCTGCATCCCTTTTCCATTATTTCATGAGTTTTGTCCAATCTCAGTCCTTCCAACATGCGACCCGGATAAGCAAGGATATTGCTGAGCACACTGACGTGAAGTGTCAGGGGAGGGGGCTGAGGTCAGCACTGGCTTAAGATGTGAAAAATGGCAGAAGCAGCTGAGAGGTCAAGGCAAATGCTAGCCATGAGGCTCCTTCTGGGAGTTCACTTGGCCCTGTATTCACCCATGGCACCAAGCACATCTATGGACAGGGTCGCCAAGTGCAGCCCACAGGAAGGGCATCACAAACTTACCTTTTTTCTCCTTGTGTGTGCATCACTGCTGTCAGTGGGGAATCCAAATAAGTGTGGCTAAAGACTAACATACAACTTTGAGGAAAGGGCAGACCCCTGTGAAAAAAGGCACATGGCCTAAAATAGAAGAGCCAAATGATGGTCTGCCTTCCAAATGTCTGTCATAGTCACTAGTTAAACAGAGTATAGGCTGCAGTTTGAAGAGATGGGAGCAACCACCTTTTTATTATGTCCATCCCCAGACAGGACTATGATTTTCCAAATGCCCACAAGGCTGATTCTAGAAATTAGAGACCTATGATCTTGAGATTAAAACATGCCCCAAACTCCAGGAGATTATTGAAGGCTTGTTTAAGAGCACATAGAAAAAGACTCTAGGACCCCCTGGATCCAACATGGGTCTACTGAGCAAATCAGAGCCAGTTAGCGACATCCTTCTCTAACAAGGTCATGTTAGACTGGTCAATGAAGAACACATGGTTTTTCGCAGCTGTGCAACAAGGACTTAGATGGTCTAGTTGTGGGAAAGACAGAAACACATGGTTGGATACACATTGGTAACTAGCTGAACATCTGGGCACCAAAGGTACTGTTTAATGAACGTGGAAAAAAATTCGTCTGGAGTTGTCTGGTATAGGGCCCTCCCTTCATGCTGCTGCATTCAAGTTTATCATCCATGACCAACTGGTGGTCTGTGAGGTCTGAAAGGTTGACAACCACTGGTTTAAGGAAACCTTTGGAGCAGTGGTTGCCAACCGCTGGTCTGAGGGCCACTGGTGGTCTGTGAAGTCCGAAAGGTTGATGATCTCTGACTTAGGTGAAAATATAGATTTTCAGAAAATAGGGAACGGAGAAAATCTTTCTCTCATGTATATGTATGAGAGATACTTACATATACAAATAGACATACAGATAAATAATAGATTTTTGAAAGGTCGGGTTAAAAAGTGGAATTGGGCAAGACACTATTTAATGAACACACCTAAAGCATGACTATAAGAGAAGACACGGCTTAGCAGTAGCTCATATGGAAAGTTTAGCAGTTGGTATTGTCAGAATCTGCAGTTTTGTTGTGTGGCCTACTGTAATGCTGCTAGGATCTTGGGCTGTAATAACAGAAGTAGCAGGTCTGCACATGAGGAGATGATCTCCTGTTACAATGTCCTGCTTAGATATCAGGAATTTTGACTTCCGTTCTGGACACCAGGCTAGGAAGCTGGAGCAGTCTGGAATGGAGGAGAGAAGCCAAGTTTAATAAAATGACCCAAACACTCTCAACTGAGGAATAGAGAAGAAGTGTTGAAGAGAGATTTCAGGAGTCACGGGAGAGAGCTTTAATGTGTGAAATCTGTCTTAAACTTCACTGAGCATGTCTATGAGAAAGCACTGGAGGCCCAGGTTCGGGCCCCATCTAAGGAGAGCTCTCCAACATGGGAAATAGGCTCCCTCTAATTCCCATACCACAGTGGAACAGGTGAGAAGACAAGACAACGTACAATTGTTGTAAAAATTGTCAGAAAGGCCCTCATATGTAGCTGGAACAGGAAGCTCTATGTTCAGTGTGGTTTCAGAAAGTCACAAATGGACTTATGGCTAGAACATCCATCCTGGCCATTGCCTGGAACTTCCTCATGTGGACTCTGTCGCAGAGCTCAAGGCTTTGATTCCTGTTCTATGTCAACCCCTCTGGGAGCTCTACCAATAAAGTGTACTGGGTTTACCAGTTAATAATGCAGATTTTTTTCAATAAGTGGAGTTACACATATGTTGATATATATGTGATTAGATATGTATGCTATTTTGTTGTATTGACAACAAGCTTCAAAACTTCATATGCCAGATTTGCTGAAGGTTTTAACATAGATATTTTTACACTTAAAAATGTCAAATTTCATGCCAAAAAAAGAGCATTTGCAGAAGTTTTAATTCATTACTTTATTTTGAAGAAAATGTTATCATATACTTCAAGAAGCTTATGGTGAACATGCTCTATCTCAAGATTACTTGTGAACGCTGGTTTAAATGCTTTAAAAGTGATGAATTCAATGTGAAAAACAAAGAACTTCCAGGTCAACCGAAAAAGTTTGAAGACCAACAATTACAAGCATTATTAGATGAAGATGCATGTCAAACTCCAAAACAACTTGCAGAAAGATTAAACGTTGCTCAGCAAACAATTTCCGATCATTTACAAGCAATGAGAAAGATTTTAAAGGAAGGAAAATGGGTGCCACGTCAACTAAATGAAAGACAAATAGAAAACCAAAAAGTCATCAGTAAAATGTTGCTTCAACAGCATGAAAGAAAGTCTTTTTTCCATCAAATTGTGACTAGCGATGAAAAGTGGATTTATTTTGAGATTCCCAACTGCACAAAATCATGGGTTGATCCAGGTCAACCATCAACATCGACTGCAAGGCCAAATGGTTTCGAAAAAAAGACAATGCTTGCGTTTGGTGGAATCAGTAAGGTGTGGTGTATTATGAGCTTCTAAAACCAGTTGAAACCATTAATATTGATCGGTACTGACAACAAATAATCAATTTGAACCACACTTTGATTGTGAAATGACCAGAATGTGCTAGAAGATAAGCCTAAGTAATTTTGCTTCATGATAAAGCACAATCACACACTTCAAAACCAGTTAAAGATATATTAAAAGATCTTGCATGGGAACTATTAACCCACCCGCTGTATTCACCAGAACTTGCTCCTTCAGATCACCACTGGTTTCTATTAATGGTACCTGCCCATTCTGAGCAGCACTTCAAAACGTATGAAGAAGTGGAAAATTGGGTCTCTGAATGGTTTGCCTTAAAACAAGAAAAGTTCTATTGAGAAGGTATCTACAAATTACCTGAAAGATGGGGGAAATGTGTAGCTAGCAATGGACATTACTTTGAATAAAGCACTTTTGATGTTTTTCTTGAAATTATCATGTTTTCTTTGATTACAAAATCTGCCATTATTAACCAATATACCTAGTATGTGAATGTGAAAGAAGGAGAGAAGCCAAAGGATTTAAGGGGAGGGGAGAACAGAGAGCATGAGGGCAGGGGAAGCAGAGGTAAATTTGGGACAGTTAAGTGTAGAGAACCTGCATTTATTTTTTTGCCTGGCCCAAATCCTATGGGTGGAGGGACAATCCCACTGCTAATAAACTTAGACGATTCCACATTCACCAACCCCAAGAAGGGCCCAGGGCTCCATTTGGGATCTGTTCCAGCCCAGACTCCAGTTTCGGTATTTCCAGGCACAGGCGGAGTCTCCACTGCTGACTCAGGCCTGGGAGCAGACTGGCTATTGGCTCCCTTGGATCCTGCCCAGAGATGCCCCCAGTGTGAAGCACCACACAAAAGCCCCAGACCAGAGAGAGGAGAAGGAGCAGGTGCCTGGCCCTTTGTACCACCCATCCTGGCAAGCTGGAAGTCTGGCTGGCCCCATGCCCAGCTCATTTCCAAGAGCTCACTAGCTAGATATTTACTGGGAGGGAGCCTTGGCAAGAGGAGGCGGTTCGGCAGAAGCGCTGCCCAGCCTCATTCACTCACTGCACTGTGGCAATAGTGGTGGATTGCCCTGATGGAGTCTGGTTTATGACACTATATTAGCAAGCTCATTCCTTGGGCTGTGCCTAGCCGGGGAACAAGCAACTCTCCCATCACCAGAGGCAGGATGGAATGCTTATTGTATTTCCCTAACTCTGTAGCAAGGGAAATTTGATTTATTTTAGGCTTAATCCATCACCCTCTGGCATCCTTTCAAGACAGGCCTTGAGCATAATTGCAGGATCTGGAGAAAATAGGGAAGTCAAGTTCAATTTATTCCATTAACATTTTAAAAACATTTAATTACGATAAAAACGGGAAAGCATTTAATGTGAAGAGGACCATTGGCTTTATCTTCTCCATGTGTTCATCCCACCAATCACTGTCTCCTTGCTGTCACGGGCCTGTTGAAACTTTGCTCCCTGGCTTTGTGGGCTCCCATGAGCCTCAGCCACATTAGCCAGCTACTGCAAGGGGCAAGGGCATGGGATGCCCACTCACCATTATTTTGGGGGGCCTAAATCCATCAATTCTGGAGGGTCATTGTGCATTCTACTTTTCCTGCCTTCTCCAGTCTCCTCTTCCCATTTAGGGCCAGGGAATAGGTGGGATGACTGTTGGAGGTGGGAAAGATAGGGTTTAGCCATGTCTTCCTCCCTTCAGCTGTCTGTCCCCTCTGCAGGATCTCAGTGGGTGCTGCACTGCCTAGCAGCCAGAGAAGGCCCTCATGTAGAGCATCACACATCAGGGGCAGCCAAGGATGTGATTTTGGAAAATATATTTAATTTCTTTAAGGGTCACCAAGGTAGTAATGTGGATAAGTCTAACATTTTATCAGATTTCTTTGTCCTTATTTTATGATTCAGTATTGTTTTCACTTTTAATTCCTAATGGGATTATGATAAACAGACAAATGGCTCCCCAATGATGCCTATGTCCAAACTTTGGAACCTGTGAATATGTCATGTTATTTGGCAAAGGAAAATTATGATTGCAAATGAATTAGGATTGCTAATCAGTTGACCTAAAAATAGGGAGATGCCCCTGGATTATCTGGGGGGGGGGGTCAATGTGTTGTGTGTGTGTGTGTGTGTGAGTACTTTCTCTTTCTCTCTATCTTAGTTCAGGATATTTTTTCCACTGATTTTTTTAGAGTGAGTGGGAGGGAGGAGAAGAAGCAGAAGGAGAAGAAAGAGAGAGAAAGAGAGAGAGAGAGAGAGAGAGAGAGAGAGAGAGAGAGAGAGAGAGAGAGAGAAAGAAAGATATGAGTGAGACACATTGATTGGTTGCCTCTCAGCCACCCTGATTTGGCTGGGCCAGGGATCAAACCTGAAACCCAAGTATGTGCCCTTGACTAGAATAAAGTCTGGGACCAATCAGTCAGCAGGCCAACGCTCTGTCCACTTAGCAAACTGGCTAGGGCTCTCAGTTTCTTTATATTCAAAACAAGAATAACTGTGTTTGCCCTCCCATCTCATAGAAATGCTCAAGGTTTACATGCAATCACAGATGTTAAGGTGCATTGACACATGAGAAGGTTGCACAAATACAATGCACTGATTAATATTATAGCACCCTGGCAAGGCAACTAGCCATCTGGGCTGCACCAGACAGAGCCTCACCCTGTTTATATGCAACTGTCTCAGTTTTAGAAGATCAGAGTTTTCACATACGATTGAGAATCTTCCTTCAGAAACCATATTGAATACTAACCACTAGCTCTCTCCATGCCTGCATGAGGTAGAGGCATCATTTCCAGTGAAAGAGAAGCTACTGCATTTCTTTCCAAGAAAACAGGCCCATGACGATGCTCAGGAGCCCAGAGGGAGCTCAGGAGCCCAGAGGGAGCTCTGGATAGCACAAATAGAAGAGCCTGTATTCTCACACTGAAAACATAATTAAAACACTCTGCCTCCCTTATCGGAGACACAGAAGAAAAATGAGTGGGAAGATGAAAGAAACAAAAAGCCATTATCTCTTGTTCTGTGAATGATTTTTTTTTTGACTTGTAGGAAAGGGTCACTGCCAAATGGTGTCCACAGCAAGAGGAGGCCTGAATGTGCTGGGAGGATCCAGCTCATGGCTATGACAGCTCTCAGTGTTGTACAGGGTTGCAGAAAAGCCAGGCACAGCCACAGGCTACTGTGGCTGCCACACCCTGGCACAGTCTGAAGCTCTGACAGCCTACCTTCTAGAAAGGGTGTTCTGCCATGACACTAAGGGCCAGCCACCTGGCCCACATCCACCACAAGGGATGAAAATAATGCCTCATTTGAGTCTCCTTCTTTGCCCTGCCTTCCTGCAGATTGTCCTCTGTTCTTTGCCACTCTACCCTGTTATTTTTTCTTTACAGAGCATTGGGAATTTCACTCAGTCCATGCTCTCTGAACATTGAAATATTCATCAGCCATTCTTTATACCATTGTCAGATCAGGATTGAGTGGAAAAGAACAAAAGTAAAAACAATAAGACCAGACAGTCAAATAATAGAGAAGAGGCAGGGGAGAAAAGTCTACCAACCCTGCCCAGGTTCTACCTATGTGATGTCAGGTAGTCACTCTGGAGGTCATACCTGCCCTCTGTGCAGACGCCAGGTAATAACCCGTGATCACCCCACCTGGCAGGATCCCTGAGGAGCAAACCAATAGGATACCCCGATTCCCTTTGTTGGACCATGTTTGGCAGCAGGGTGGAGTGCTGTGAGGGTTAAATAATACAGATGGTGCCCAATAAATGTGGTATTTAAGGAAAACAACCTCACAACAGGTTTTATGGTGATTTAATTAGAACAGTCTGTCACAGAGTCAATAGCAGAAGCAACAAAAAACTAGGAGGCATGGGCACAAGAGAAAAAAAATGCTGGGGAGAAGACTGGAAAGTGCAGGGGTTGAGGTCCAACACCCAAGAGAGGCTGTTCCAGGAGACATAAGTGCTCGCGAATGCAAGCGAGGTGTGGGGTACAGATCAGGACCTACATGCCCTCAACACTGCTTTGGGCACCAGAGGTGTCCCAAGGAATTGTCACACCATCTTTCCAGGATCCACCCAGTACCTGACCCTGTATGCTAGGGGAGTTCTTGGAAGAATAGAAACAGTAGCCTGGAAAGTGAAGCAAGAGAGTTTAAGGCTAGAGTCAGGATAGGTAGGTTAGAAATGTGCAAGGGAACCACTGGCTGGAAACCCGAGAATGGCTGACAGGAGATGGGTCAGGAAGTTAAAAAACACATTTCAGCACACTTAGATTTCCAGCAGAGTACCGTGAAACTTGTTGCTTCCCACAGGTTCTTATTTTAATGAACCGAATAGATCAAGACTCTCCTTGAGGACTGCTCAGCATGAACTGGTGGACCTCTGAGAGCTGCCTACTCATTTACTAAGTCCCCTTGATTCTAATCTCTTTGTACTCCTCCATTTCCCACTTTTATCTTTTTTTTCCTCCTTCATTATTGAAACAGCCCCCTGAATGGACTCTCCCCCTATGGTCTCATCACCTTCTAACCCATCTCCCTGTACCTTCCAGACTGATGCCTAGAAATCACATATCTAATTGCCTCTCACAGCTACCTAAAATCCTCCTGGCTCCCTGTTGCCCATAGAGGTGTTCTCAGGGCTTCCTTGATCCTAGGACACCTGAGATGGTTGCTAGAATACAGATTTATAGACCCCTCCCTTTGAGATTCTAATTTAGCACGTTGGGGGTGGAGCTTCAGAGTCTATCCTATGTAATAAAAGCCTAATATGCAAATCAACCAAATGGCAGAACGACTGGTCACTATGACTTGCACTGACCACCAGGGGGCAGACGCTCAATGCAGGAGCTTCCCCCAGCCCACAGGCCCCAGGCCAGCCAAGGCAGGTGCCATTGGGGGCCCCCCCTGATCACCCCACTGGTCACCCCACAGATTGGCCCTGATCACCAGCCAGGCCTAGGGACTCTACCTGTGCACAAATTTTGTGCACTGGGCCTCTAGTATTATAAATAAACATCCTAGTTGATTCTCATGATCGGGAACATGGGGAAGACAGTGTCTCTAACATAAGGCTGAACTCTCATGTGTGTGAAAGGTCTGCATTGAGCTGCTGTGTACCTCTCCACACTCTCAGTTCTGCACCCTGACAGTTCAGCTGAGCCTTGATTGTTGGAGGCCAGCCAGACTGGGCTCTGGAACTGGGATCCAGTCCCAAGACTTGCTCAGAATACCAACTACTGGGTAGGCGGTTCAGACTCATCTACATCAGACTACCCAACTCTGGGCTGAGAGAAGGCAGGACCTGAGTGCACCTGCTGGGGAGAAATACAGTGTTGTTGTTTTTTTTTTTCTTTCTGTCTAATAAAAATGAGAGAATAACAGGCTGCAGGTTGAAAGAGAAAAGCAATTACAGAAACATTTTATACAAATAACTTGTGGCGCTCACTGCCTCCTGTTTTTCTGAGATAAATAACTTAGCAAACTGAGGCAAGACCACATTATGGTCACAGCACTAAAACTAGCTTTGCCATGATCCTTCAAATTGTATATGCCCCAAATTCCAGCACTCCAGATGGCAGAATCGTGAGGCTGGCAAAGTTTGCTTTGATCTCCTCAAACCTCTCCCTTCGGCTTGTGTTGCCTCCCTCAGTCTTGTGTCTTCATTTGGGATCTAGATACCTAGACCCCCTCCCCTACACCCATCCCTGTTCCCATCCCTACACCCACCCCTCATTTTATGCTTGCTTTCAAGATGGGAAAGGATCTGATAAACCAATCCCTGGTAAAGTTGTCAATGCCTGATAGCCTCTTCAGGGAGCAGTGTCTATGTTTTACTGGAGAACTGCTAGGAGACAATTCTAGGGAAAATTTTAGAGGAGTGTTAGATTTAAGAAAAGACTGTTATCATTTCCTACCTGATGGCTTTAACCATTAGCATTCCAGCTCCTGCTCATAACCTGGCTCAATGCCTTGGATCACAGAGAGATTGGTCTCTGGTGCCCAGCTTCCACCTGGATTTTCTTGGACTACTAAGTGTCAATATAACTATTTTTTGGACAAAGGGGATTGATACTATATTTAAAGAAAATGGTATAATTTAACTTTTGTATTTCTGAAGACTTTTTATTTAAATAATTCACAAATTTAGAAACTCTTTGTCAGACCATGTCTTTCCAATTTGAGGTTTACTGATTTAGGGATGCCTAAAATAGTATTACTACTATGCTGCCTCTAATATAAAAGTCTTAGAATAAGAGTTTCCTTCACCTCTGGTGAGTTTTCTTATTTCCAGTTCCACTAGCGTTCTCAGCCACAGACCTGTTTTCCAGTATGGATCTTCCCCGGTAACCTGTTAGCATGCCAGGATGGAACATTCTTCACTGTCTTTGACCTTAACTATGTGAATATGAATGGAATGTATCACTCCTTGCATTAGTTTGCTAGGGCTGCCAACAAAGTACACGTTGGGTGGCTTAAAATAGAAATGTATCCCCTCACAGTTCTGGAAGCTAGAAGTCCAAGATCAAGATGTTAACAGTTATGCTCTCTCTGAAGCTTCTGGGGAGAACCCTTCCTCATCTCTCCCTAGCTTTGGTGGTTGCCAATGATCCTTGGCCTTGCTCAGCTTGAAGACAGATCACTCTGGTATCTACCTCTATCTGCCTCTGTCTTCCTGTGTCTGTCTGTGTTTCTGTTTTCTCTTCTCATAAAGATACCAGTCATTGAATTAGGGCCTACTGTAATTCAGTATTGACTTCATCTTAGCTAATTACATCTGCAAAGATCTATTTCCAAAAATGGTCATATCTGAAGTTCTGGGTGGACATGAATTTTGGAGGGGACACTATTCAACCTAATACACTCCCCTTGACATTTCTGCCCTCAATTTCCAAGCTCCATGTACAGTGAACTCATCTGAATATACATCAATCTCTTTCTTTTTCCCTTGACTCACTTCTCTTTGCCAATGGTCTTAAACTACATCCAAAAGAGTAAAACATTCTTATTCTGATAATTGCAGTGTGGCTTAAAATCTTTTGGCTAAAAGGGTGGGGACAAACAGTGGTTGGTGCTTCAGTAAACAGGCTCCTCATCTCCCTGCACACAAAATTTTGTTTCTCAGCCTGTCTTGGGATTAAGTGTGGCCTTGTGCCCAGTTCTACTCAACATCACTTGAACAGGAAGCATGTGCTCCACTCCCAGGACTTGTCCATGATTGCCTCCCAGGCAGGACCCACTAAGCTCTTTCCTTTTCTGCTAGCTTGAAGGAAACAGGCAACTTCACCTGGAAAGCTGTGTGCTAAAAGTGGCAGAGCCAAAAGGTGAAAGGGGTTGGATCTCTGCATCATTCCCTAAAGAAGAGCAACCTTTAAGTTAGAAAACACATTTGGGATTTTATATGAGTAAGGATTAAGCTTTGATTATATTAAATTTGGGGGTTTATTTGCTATAGACCTTAACAAGTTGATATGACCATGTTGATATTAGTGGCAGAGGGATAAGCCTCACAGACCCAGTTCTTCTGGCTCTCATTTCAGTACTCTTGTCACTCAACTGGTCCATGCAGTTAAATTTCAATCACTCCTATGATGCAGTATTTATTTCTTTGTGACAAATTTTCAAACCACTTATTTCTTGGGCTGAATCTAGGCATTGAAACACAGACATGTGAAGTCATCAAAATCAATGTGGACATTGACATGTCCCTTTCTCCTGAGCATTCCTGGGTATCTCATCCATGATTACCTTTAATCTGTGTCTTAGTCTATTTGAGCTGCTATAACAGAAAATCACAGACTGAGTGACTTATAAACAACAGAGATTTACTTGTCTGGTGCTGACAGATTCAGTGTCTGGTGAAGACCCCCTTTCTGGTACATAGATGGCTGTCTTATCACGATAACTCACATAGAGAAAGCCACAAGGGATCTCTGGGGTCTGTTTTATAAGGGCACTATCCCATTCATGAAGGCTCTACCCTTTATACCCTCATAACCTAAGCATCTTCCAAAGACCCCACCTCTTGGTACTATCATAATGGGCCATATTCAACATATGAATTTTGGGATAACATGAATGTTTAGTCTACAGCATTCTATATTTAGTTTTATGATTTTACCCAATTATTTCCACTGAATTTTATTTAAACTCCTCTTTTGCTTTTCTTCCAATATTAGTGTGCCCTTAAGTTTTCTCTGTGGAAGATGGTTCCATATAAGGATGAAACACCCTGTAGCCTGGCCTGAGTACCCTCGTCTAACTCTGTTTTCTCACTAGATACAAGACATTGGGGTTCCAGTAAAAGTGTCCTCATTGACCATCAACTGGGTCTTGATATGCCAATTCTTGACTTTTATTCCAAGAACACTTCTCTTAACTTATGAATGTCAGGAACCAACACACCAGCTACAGAAATGTCATCATTTGAGATATCAACATCAATCCAGACTTCCTATTCTAACCTACACTCAGGACTCCCATAGAGAGCCCACGGGACTGCTAGAGCCATGGGCAGGGTTGTTAGTTGGTAAGGAGGTGGCTTTGACCTATTCCCACGTTCCTTCTTAGATTCCTAAAATAATTCTGACCTCTGGTTGTCCAGCATTCCAAGAGCTGCACTCTTTCTATTCTACCTGAGTATTTCTAGGTTTGTTATATCCAGTAAGCATTTACTTTTAATCCCCTTGCTTCCCTTTATGCCCTTATTTAAAAAAATTAGTTTATTTTTCTAAGCAGAATGTCATGGGGCTATTTTCCACTTTGTTTAGTCTATTTGTATCATTATTCTACTGTTCTTTGGCTTGTACTAGCTCCCTGTTGAGCAGGCACATACCATTTCCAACCACTTCCAGGTCATTAATAAAGCTATGAAGGAAGACAGGTTCTTACCCCAAACACTGTGGCACCAATTAGACACTTATGCCCAAATGGGCTCTTTGACAATTTATCATTGCCCTATAGTCTTACAGCCAGTGTTTAATCAATGAGGCTGGTTTCTGATTCAAGCCAACTTTAAATTAAGTTTTCAAGGAAACTTTCTTCAGACCAATTGCTTTTTGACACTGTCTACTCTATTGCGGTCTTCCAGCTGCTCAGTTTGAAGCACAAAAACCTGCCAGACTATTCATTTGGCTCTAAGATTTGTTCAGAGTGGTAGCATTCATCTCTTTTCACTTCAACAACCTTCCTCCTCTTAAGGAAATAAAGTAGAAAGAGAACTAAATTGTTGGGGACTGTTCTCACCTGTGTTCCTAGAGACTGAATTGTTGCTAAGATGAGGTTGGAAGGGGCAGCATGCCCTTCAATTCTGAAAAAGACCTTGATCTCCCAATTGAGCTTGCTAGACATACCCAGGTGTAGAACTGTGTATGAGCGGGTGCTGCAAAATGTGGGTGCCTGGGTGGGTGCATATCTATGCTTAATGAATCTGAGGATCAAATCACAATTATTGAGCACTGATTGTGTTTTAAGAATTGTACAGAGTTTCCCATACAAAGCTAAAGAAGTCATAGCCTCCAGCCTTCACTTCTGCTGGTGGTGGACTTATAGGTCTCAACAACCGGGTTATCTGTCTCTCATCACTTTCCTGAAAACTATTGGTCCTCCTAGGGTTTTAAGATACCAGGGGACCCTGACAAATATAAATATATTTGAAATTATATTATCTGACACAACAAAATTAACATTTTGTGAGTTATTATCTCTCTCAGTTGGGTTAGGATATTGGAAAATTAGATGAGGAACTTTTCTTGGGAGGGATATTTAAATGAGAATCTATAATGGAAGAAACCTGGGTATCTGAGTCAGCTTCAGCACTAACCAGGTGGAAAGCTCCAAAACCAACTTCTCCAGGGCCATTGCCCAAAGTATGATACTGGATTTCCTGCACCAGAATCGTGTGGATGATTAGGATGCAGATTCCCTCATCTCATCCCATCTCTACTCCACCACAGTTTCTTAAGTATTAATCTGCATTATAAACCAGCATACGTTGGTGGTTCTAAATCAGTTTTCAATCTGGGGCTCACAGACATGTTAGGGCAACTCTCAACCTTTAGTGCATGTAAGAATCACCTGGAAACTTGACACCAAAAAAAACAGACAATCCAATTAAAAAATAGGCAGAGGACCTGAATAGACACTTCTCCAAAGGGGACATATAGATGAAATAGACATATGAAAAGTTGCTCAATGTCAGTAGTTATCAGAAAAATGCAAATGAAAATCACAATGAGATATCACTTCACACTTCTTCGAATGGGTATCATCAATAAGTCAACAAACAACAAATGTTGACAAGGTTGTAGAGAGAAGGGAACCAGCGTGTACTATTGGTGGGATTGCATGTTGGTGCAGCC
>PVJC01030428.1:0-21361 GCA_004026665.1 Murina feae | reverse complement strand
AACAGGCACTCTTGGAAGCCCCAAGGAGGCCCCCGAGCTCCCGCATGACCCGGGGAGGCCCCCAGGAGGCGGAGCCAGGCAGTGGACCCAGGATGGGCGCTCCTGGATGCCCCGAGGAGGCCCCAGGCTGGACCCCCCCCCCCCACTGAGCTGACACACCTGGCACAGCTATGCTGGCCGCAGAGGCTCCCAGTACAGAGCTGCCCTGCCAGCCTCCATCTTGGCTGGGTTAATTTGCATACAGTTGCTCTGATTGGCTGGTGGGCGTGGCTGTGAGCAGAGGCTCAGCCAGCCTCGGCAGGCAGTTGCACCAGAAGCCTCTGGTTTGCTCTAGCTCCATGGCTGCTGGCCTCCATCTTGGCTGGGCTAATTTGCATACAGCCACTCTGGTTGGCTGGGAGGCGTGGCTTGGCTGGTGGGCGTGGCTTAGGTGTCTTGGGTAACGGTCAATTTGCATGTTGCTCTTTTATTATATTGGATTGGTGTGCTGTTCTAAAATTTACTTTATTTGGTTTTCTTCTTATATTTTCCTTGGTTCCAAGGTTAAGCAAAGTTATTTTTATTTTTATTTTTTTTACTCCTCAGCGACAATATTTTTCCCATTGATTTTTAGAGAGAGTGGACAGAACAGATAGAGGGAGGGAGAAAGAGAGCGAGAGAAACGTCTATATGTGTGAGAGAAACAGAAACATCGCTGTGAAAGAGACACATCAATTGGTTGTTTCCTGCATGCACCCGACTGGCTAGGGAATGAGCTTGCAACTGAAGTGTATGTCCTTGACCCAGGATCAAACGCGCAACCCTTTGGTCCTTGAGCCAACACTCTAACCATTGAGTGAACTGGCCAGGCCGAGCAAAGTTAACTTTTTTTTATTAATTTTTTAAAAATTATCTTTCTTTTTGAAAATATTACTGATGTCTGCTGTGTGTGTGTGTGTGTGTGTGTGTGTGTGTTTTCAACATTGACCCCCTTCTTCCCCACTCCCGTCCCTTCCAAGCCTTCACTACACTATTGTCTTTGTCCATGGGCTATGCATATATGCATATAAGTTCCCCGATTAATCCCCCCTCCCACTCCCACCACCACAAAGTTAACTTTTTAACACACTGATTATGTGTCCGGGGGAATAAAAAGGTGACAAAGGAAATGAGTATGTCAAAAAAAATTTGTAATAGCTTTCAATACTGTATGTTGTCAACGTTTTAACGGTTAAATCAGTCACTATTTGCACTTATAAGGAGCCAGACTAATTTTTCTCTTACCACAACAGAACAGAGGCTGACCTAGTTCCCCAAACTAAAACTGAAGTAGACACAGTGGTTGGCTTAGAGTGGGGATTTTCTCTGTGGTTGAACATTCGAAGGGTTCTCACACCAGTCTTCAGCTTAATAAAGTATGTCAATAAAACTTGATGAGAAGTTGGGTTTCTCTTGCCCCTGCTCAAAACAGTTTAGGAGGGAAATGCTAGTGTTTACCTGAGCCTACTATGGTAACAGTAGTTAAGCAATTATGTCCCTTCCATCCTCCTCATGGTATACTTCTTAGGGGCCATTCATGCCTTACACCAGTGGAAACTGACTAAAAATCATTTACTCTGTTTCCTGAAAAGCTGAGTGACGATTTATAGAACAGCTTTAGTTTGAGACCTTGCTCCTTTACTGCTTTATCAGACCAGAAGAACAAATCTGTCCACTAGACCAGGAAAGTAGCACCTACCTATAAACAAGGAAGCAGCACATGTCTACCAGACCAGGAAGAGAGAATCTGCCAAGCAGACCAGGAGTAGCACCTGTTTACCTGATCAGGAGGATATTATCTCCTAGATCAGGAGGGAGTATCTGCCTACCACAACCAATATATATTTTATATATATATAGCTAATATGCAAAGTGTCCCCTCGAGAGTTTGACAGGAAGACCGGGAGTTCAATCGCTCGCTATGACGTGCGTTGACCATCAGGGGGAGGCACGGAACAAGGGAAGGCCTCAGCCAGCAGCCAGCAGCTGGGGAAGGGGGGTCCCCCTGTCCAGCAGCTGGAAGGAAGGCCCTGGCCGGCAGCCCGAAGGCCCTGATTGGCTCTGATCGCTAGCCAGGCCTAGGGACTCTACCTGTGCATGAAGCACCAGGCCTCTAGTGTCTAGTATCTATCCAACAACTGCGAGGACAGCTTCTGCCTCCCAGACCAGGGTGAGTAGCATTTTTCAGAGCCCATGGCACTTACTTGGTTTTTATATTTGTCTACGTCTTTTTAAAATATATTTTATTGAATTTTTACAGAGAGAAAGGGAGAGGGACAGAGAGTTAGAAACATTGATGGAAACATCGATCAGCTGCCTCCTGCACACCCCCCACTGAGGATGTGCCTGGAACCGAGGTACATGCCCTTTACTGGAATTAAATCTGGGGCCCTTCAGTCCACAGGCCGACGCTCTATCCACTGAGCCAAACTGGTTAGGGCTATATTTGTCTACTTGATTAAAAAATCATGTTATAGGAAATTCTGGTGACTTAATAATCAGACTCATTTATATATTTTGGTATGAAAGTATGAATATTAGAAAGCAAACTTTTAAATATAGAGTGATGTATTAACCTGTATGAGTAGTATGAGGTCACAAGTACAGATTATCAGTACTTACAGCTCTACAGAATTTAGTTTCAGATGGAAAATATATCTTAAGTGTAGTATTTATTCAGCTTGATATTTAAGGAAAGCTATGGAATAGGTACATTTGTAGGCTGGCTTCACTAAAAGATTATATTTACATATATATATATATATATATATATATATATATATATATATATATAAAGATTTCACTAGGAAACTTAAAGAAATAATCTGATACTTGGATGTAAATGTTGCCTCACCATGAATGTGACAACTACAAAGGCAGACTGATGCTAGTATGATACAGTGGTGACGCAAATACAATGAATAAAATGCCAAACAAAACAAAGGTCAATTTCCCCTTGATTTATACCTTTGTTATATATTTGGAAAATTCTTAAAACAGAACAAAAATCCTGTTTAGTGTCTACAATCTCTACTCTCCAAAGATTGCCCTTAATATCTTCTCCTTCCTGTATAGGCAAGCAGTCTCTCACATCAAGAGGGGGTGTTTATTTGTCCTCACCTAAGTTTAGGCTGGGCTTGACCAATGGGAAGCAGCCCAAGTGCTGTTCTGGAACTTCTGAGCCCAAGCTGGAAGGAGACTGGCAGCTTCCATGTGCCACCTTTTGGAGCCAGCCACTATGTTATGAGATACCCAAGCCACGTGGAGAGACCACATGAGGGAGGCGCTCCAATTGACAGCTCCAGGTCAACTTCCTCCCAAGGGCCAGTGGTTGTTCAAGCCCAACTGCAGCAAGTCAACATCTCCTGGAACAAATCTGCCCTTCAGAGCCAGTCATGCCACAGGATCGTGGGAGACAATAAACTTGTTGTTTTAAACCTCTATGTTTTGGGCTGTTTTATTATCTACACTAGTAAAAGAGAAAGATGCAAATTGACTGTACCTTTGCAATGCCCACCAGCCAATCAGGAGTGAATATGCAAATTAACCCAACAAAAAATGGTGGGTTGAATTGCATACACAGGCACCAAGCGGCCAGGGGTAGGGCGGGATGTTTGCATCATCACCATGGCAACCACACAGGCATTCCACACCGTCCCAGCTCCAGGCCTCTGGGCAGTGTGGGAAGACATAAAGGTGGCTCTGCCAGGAGCGAAGGCGGTGCCAGCAGGCAGGGGAAGGAAGGACCATTCTTGCACAAATCTTCGTCCATTGGGCTTTTAGTACAGCAATAAAAACAGCATTTGTATGTAAAGTTGAAGTGGGTTCTAGGTTCAGGCCCATATGAACAGATTTTTTCATCTATTTAAAAACCTAGTGGGACCTAAAAAAGTCTTGCAGATAGAAAACAGTTCTTCATTATGAGGGACTGTCCTGTATATGCAGGATATTTGTTATCTCTAGTCCCTAAATGTCAGTAGTGTTTCCTGGTTATTATGACAACCACAAACACTTCTACAAATTTCCAAAATGCTCTCTAGAGGGATGGTACCGACTTTGCTAAGAACCACTAACTAGAATAATTATTTGTAAAGTGGCTACAATGTTAGGGAGTGGAAAGAGAGAAATGAAACCTAATCCACACCTTCAAGAAACTCACAGCTCAATTGACAAGATAATAAAATGAATGACATTATAACAGAATGATAAAGATTCCACAGTGCCCAGAGATATTTCCCTGGCACTGTGGTGGTACACAGAACCAGAAGTTAAACTGGCCTTGGGAAGGGTCAGGATAAGTTTCCTGGAGGAGTTAATTATTGAGTTGAGTTAGCCAGGTGGGGAAGAGGTTAAATGGAAACTCAGGCAGAGAAAAGAGCTTGTGCAAAAGCACGGTGAGATGCTAGCTGCCATAAGGGTAACAAGGTAGGCTGGGGCCAGATGGTGATGTATCTTTAATACTTTGCTAAATAGTTCATTTAAACCTGAAGGCAACTTTGTAGTACTCTCCAGAGATAATGTCACATATTCACCACACCACGATCCCAGCCTCTCTTGCAGTTGGTTTGGTGCCCTGTGAGTTGCTCTGGGCATTGAATGTGGGTGGAAGAGATGTAAGCCAGTTGCAGGCCTGGTTCTCCATAGCATCCCCGGCAATCCTCTAATTCACTCTTTTCCTGCCTTACGTTGGAGGCCACATAGTCCAGATGGCAAAGCTCCAAGAAGCAAGAAGGCTATCCGACTTGTATCAGATATGTGAGAAGTCTGCTTTTATTGTATTAAGCCACTGAGGTTCGGGGGTTATCCCTCAGAATTCTGCCAGGAAACAAATCACTCCATATGGTTCAAATGGAGAGATTCTAATGAAGGAAATCCTTTCAGAGGTGTGGACAGGGTAAGCAAGGGCAGAAACACGGGAGTCAGGAAGCTGTTCTCACTCTTAGAACTGAAGAGGCAAGGAAAGGAAATAGACTTGTTAGATCCCTGAGAGCTGGTGCCAAGGAGGAGGAGCCAGCAGCAGGAACTCCGGTCTTGGAGCATTATCCCCACTGCCAGAAGGAGGCAGAGAGCTGGGACAATAGACCCTGACCTGCCTCTTCTCCTGTCCTGTAGTCTGCCCAGAGGTTGTTCCCACTGGACAAACAAAATGCAGCCCCAAGGGAGCCCAGGCAATGCTCCTTGGGGGAGGGGGAGGGGTTATGGAAGGTAAGTAGTTCCTGAGGTTTGTCTGTTGTGGCAACTAGCTTTAATTACACTAATACAAAACCACTGGAGGTTTTAAAGCAGATTTAAAAAATAAGTTTCCTTAAACAATTTACACACAATAAAGTTCATCCTTTTGAAGTGTACAAGTCAGTGGTTTTTACTATATTCACACAGTTGTATAATCATCCACACCATCTAATTTTAGGACAATTTTATCACATCCTCCCCCCTCCCCAATCCCATATCCATCAAGTAGTCCCTCCTCATCCTCCCCATTCCCACAGCCACTGGCAACCAACAGTTTACTTTCTGTTTCAATGCATTTGTCTATTCTGGATTTAAATGCAGTCTTATGGCCTCTATGTTTGGCTTCTTTAATTTAGTATAACACCTCCAAGGTTCATCCATGTTATAACATGTACTCCTTTTTAATGCTGAGTAATATTTCATTGCATATGGTACAGTTTTCAAAGGTGACAACTGTATAGAGAATAGGTTGGAGTGAGCCAAGAATTAATGGCAAAGGAATGTGTGTAAGTTGGGGCGTGATCACATTCTCTAAAAACATTCTCTCAAATTACTTTTAGACCCAGAAATAAGTGAGGGATGATAAACTGCACTCTTCATCTCCTATCCTAGAATAGCCTCCTTTTCCTGGGTTCCCATCTCAATGAATGACATCATTATCCACCAAGAATCTGGGAGTCACATCAAAATTCTCCATGTCTCTCACCCTCCACATTAGATCACTTTTTGCTATGCATCCTACCTCTTGAACATTGCCTTAGTTGAGACCCTCAACAGGTCATAGGGAACTACAACAATAACTGCCTAACTGGTATCCTTTGTTCATGGTACCCAGGTACAGTCTAGTCTATCCTCAGGTACAGCAATGATGACAGAGGATGGATGGGTAGGTGGGTGGGTGAGGTGCAAAAATCAGGCCTTTTATAACCTAGCCCTTTCTTCCTTTTATCCAGTTGAGAGGTAGGTGCCTTCAGTGAGCACATAGTCTCTTCCCCATTGCTTAAGGGGGACAACTGACTGGCTAAAGTTGTTAATATCTGGGGTTCAGCAGAGAAAGATTGAGTCTTAGGTTTTCCATTAAGCTCTGTCCTCTCACTTATTATAGTAATGAAGATGAGTTTCTGCCTCAATTGGCACAGACCATTTTGCTTTCATTTTTTTCAGAACTTTAAAAAGGGACTATAGCAAATTTACTATTTCTCAGTAGCTAAATGTAAATGGAATCATGATCAATTATGAAAAAGAACAAGTTTTAGGAAAAGTAATGTTTTTGGGGGTATTTATTTATTTTTTAAAAATATATTTTATTGATTCTTTACAGAGAGGAAGGGAGAAAGATAGAGAGTTAGAAACATCGATGAGAGAGAAACATCGATCAGCCACCTCCTGCACACCTCCCACAGGTGCTGTGCCCACAACCAAGGTACATGCCCTTGACCAGTCTGCAGGCCCATGCTCCATCCACTGAGCAAAACCGGTCAGGACTTTTTGGGGTATTTAAATGTTAGGTAAAATTTGGAACATGGCACGTCATAAATGTCATAAAAACTTCAAGCATCCTTGCCAACACTTGTTTGTTGATTTGTTGATGATAGCCATTCTGAGATGAACAAAAAAAGATCCAGAGACATAGAAGCATGGAACAGACTGTCAAACCTCAGACAGAAGCTAGGGGAGGGTGGGAGGGAAGAGATCAACCAATGAACTTGTGTGCACATATGCATATTCCATGGACACAGACAATAGGGTGGTGAAGGCCTGAGGTGGGGGGCAGTGGCGGGCTCAAAGAGATCAATGGGGAGGGAGAAGGGGGAACATATGTAATACTTTCAACAATAAAGATTTTAAAAGCCCACAAAAACAAAACAAAGTATTTCAAGCAAATGCAATGACAAATTTTATATATTTCAATCACAGTAATTACCTTAGTTTAACTTCCCCAGGAAGTCAGCTCTGAAACAAATACTTCAATGCAGGAAGAACACGAGGGAGTACAATTAAGAACAAAATCTGTAAAGAAGTGAGGGAAACAGTTTAGGTAGATTTAGGGAGAAGTGGAACTGAAGATCAATTAAAAAGAGAAGCATCAGCCAAACCCACAGAGAGCTCTGGACTTGCGATGATCCTTAGCGTTCTCCCCAAATTAAGGCAATAGGGCTAGGCCTCTCTACCTCTTCAATGTTAAAGTCATTGAAGCAACTGCACCTCAGGGAAGAGATGTAACTATGGTTCAGGCAGCAACCTTCTGCTGAGGACAATGCTCAAAGAGGGGGTCAGCTGTGAGCTGCCAGCAGCCAACACTTCTACCCAATGGGAAATAATTGACTCAGTCCCAAAAGGGCAATAATGGGGGCAATAATTATAGTATCCATTTCAATCCACCCATAGCATTGCTTCTTTAGAGAATTCACTTTATGTCAAGGACCCTGGGTAGTCTTTTTTTCTGCAGAAACCTAAAAGAGGAAGACAAGTGGAGTGAAACACAGACCTGGTTGCTGCAGCTGGTCTCAATTCTAAAACAAATTCATATTGAGCCTCCTCCACACCTGTTCTAGATTGCCTTCACCTCAATTAAAACCGTTGCTAGTCTAGGTGCTCTACCTTGTAGGGCCACCTACACCCTCATCCTGATAGCTTTGGGTAAAGCCATGGGGACTGTACCTGTTCATTTAACATCAAAATTGTGCAAGGAGTACTGAGAGACACACCCATGGCTCACCTAAGTGGAATATGGCCCGGCTGTTTCACAGGCGCCTGGAAGTAGAAATGTTGGATGAATGAGGAAAATGAGGCCTGTGGAAAAGGCATGGGAATGGAGCTATGGGAATGGGCACAAAGTGTGGCTATCTGAATCACATGGCGGTGTCCATCAGGTAATGGACCATCATGGAAGAGACATTGTACTCTGGCCATATATTCATGCAGCTTACTTGTATTCTGGCCCTGCTCATGTCCAATACTGGGTATATCACCTCCATCTTACCATAGGTCTTTGCTGTGTCCACCAGACCTCATGAGTTGGTGGGTCTGGCAAAAACCCAGCTTCTGATGGGTAGTTATAACCACCTGACATCTCATGGTGAGATATTTCTATCAGAGCTGAAATAGCCTTTCAGGAATCATTTTTCAATAGTGTTGGTTTTTTGTTTGTTTTGTTTTGTTATTTTTGCTAAAAAAAATGTTTGCCTTTGGCCCTGGCTGGCGTGGCTCAGTTGGTTGGAGCATCATCCCACACACCAGGACACATACCCAGGTTGTGGGTTTGATTCCCCAGTTGGGGCACAATTGATGTTTTTCTTTCACATCAATGTTTCTTTCTCTCCTTCCCCCACCCTCTTCTCTCTGAGATAATTAAACATTTTATTTTGCCTTGGTCCAAAACCCTTGAATTCTCCATTGAAATTTTCCATTCGTTCTATGTAGGGAGCGGCTATAGGGTTAAGCCTCGGACTGACCTGTTGGCAAAGCCACAAATAAGTCCCAGCTTAGAGGGCACAGCCCTCTTAGCATAATTAAGCTTGACCTTATAACTTCCCTAGATCCTTCCTGGGTAGCTAAAGGGCTGTGGGAGGTGCAGCAAGTGCTGCCAAAACAAGTGAAACTCACAAGAACATTGTAACTATGTTGACCACTATCTTATTTTTCTCCATCTTGCTGGCTGGATCTCTCTCCGTGGCCTCAGCCAGGCACAGGAGATCCACTGAGCCCCAGCTTATTCTCTTTGTCTGTCTTTCCTCAAATACTTCACTGTCTCTCCTCTCCCCACCCCCCCCACCTCTCCTCAGGCTCACCGAACCTTGACTGTGCTGGCCCAGCACAATTCTACACCACCTTTCCCCACCTCTGATACATCTAATAGCATAGATTTTGTTGTGCTGCATGGTTTGAGAAGCAGAAATGCTTGCCCCAAAGTTAAGAGATAATGTTAGGCCCTTTCCTGCTCTGGACACCATGTAAAGTCATTCAGGAAATGTGTCAGAGCAATATTCTCAAGTAAATGTTATGCTTGCAGAACCCAGAGGAGCCTAGCGGGTATTGTCCCTCCTTTGTGGTAGGAAGTGCAGGATGTGATACATTACCCTTTACTTTGTAGAAGAGGCCTGTCATGCCTCATGCCCGCAGAACCTTAACTTTCAGCATTTCATTGTCTTTCTTCAGTGTGTCTATGGAAGTCATCAAGAGAATTCTACTTCCATGCCTTTATAATGAACACTTACCTTGAGCCTCTCAAAAGCTTGCAAGTGCATTCCCACCTGCAAGTGTCTCGTCTTAATTCACCTCCAGTGAAATTTCAGCAGCTGCCCAATTGCACCCACCATGTGTCAGGCCTATCCATGTTCCATCTATCATCGATGACAGTCTATTTGTTTTCTATTGCTGCACAGCGACATGACCACAAACACAGTGGCTTAATATGATGCACATTTTCTGACAGTTTCTATGGATTAGAAGACTAGGAATGGCTTAGCTCTGTCCTCTGCAAGGCTGCAATCAAGGTGTCAGCTGGGTCTCCAGTTTCATCTGAGACTCAACTGGGAAAGGAAATATTTCCAAACATATATGGTTTTTGGTAGAATTTAGTTCCTTGCCAGGCTGAGGAAGTGGGTCCTTGTTGATTGTTGGCCAGAGGCTACCATCAGCTCCTAGCTACATGTACCTCTCCATGTGCTGGCTCACAATATGGCAGCTTACATCTTCAAAGTCAGCAAGGGAGAGGGGTCCCGGCAAGATGATATTATGTAACTTAATCACATATGTGTCATCATGTACATCCTGTCACTTATTCCGTGTTCTGTTGGTTAGGAGAAATTTGTAGGTCCTGCCCACACATAACGGGAGAAATTTATCAGGGTAGAGATGGGAAGAGATGGAGATATCATGGACTCTGTCACCTTAGAAACTGTCTGTCACAGATTGATTCCTATGGTTACCTAACCAGTGGATGATCCAGCTCCAAAATCCCATTTCAGAGTCCACTTCTTCCTAGTAAACAGACTCAGAGATGAAGACTTGCAAGTAAGAAGTTTACTGTGGAGTGCTTTCAATAATGTTGCCTGTGAATGAGTGAGAAAAACAGGATCAGTCAAGAGAAAAAAAAAGGAAAGGAATGGCAATGCAGTGGCAACAAAAGCCTTAGCTAATGTCATGGGGAGTTCTAGAGCTTGGTTGGCTCTTCTGAGTCATCTTGAATTAAGGTCAGAGGGCCAGGTCTTTGCCTACCACATGAGGAGGGTTGGAACTTTGGGTGAGACAGCTCCTTAAGGCCCAGAATAATTTAAGGGAAGAGGCACAGCTGTAAGCAACCGGCAATCAAAACTCCCAGCAGCGGGGGGAATCAGTGCCTCAGACTTGGAAGGGTATCTGGGAGACACATCACAGTAGAAACCTTTAATAAACCAAAGGTATAACATAAAATAAAATGTAGGGAACTTTCTGATGATTGACTTGAATAAAACAAACAAACGAAAATGTAGGCCTTAGGAAAGACAATGGATTTTTATGCTTTTTTATTATTTTCCATAAATACTTTTTTTCCTCCTCCAGAAAGACTACTGATAGAAGCTAGAGAGTGTCCTCTTTGATAAGCTGTTGGGGTTGGTATATCTGGTAAAAACATTTTTAATTACAAGTAACAGAATACTTTGATAACAGTCACTGAGACAATTTGGAGTTTTTTTCTTGCACAAAAATAAGTTTGAAACTTTGTTCAATTGCCCTGCAATGTCAAGGCTAAGTCAGTGATGCTTTTGGCCTTTATTCTCAGACCTAGTGTTCTCATGGCTACAAAAAGAAAGAAAGACAGAAGTAGTGCCAGCAGACTTTTCTTTCATCTGACTGGCCCGAATCGTGTCCCAAAGCCAACCCTAGATGCCGGAGAGGCTTGTAGAGAGAATATTTCCTAATTTGGGGTTTTTATAGTAGAGGCAGGCAAGGAAGAAGGGGATATGGAATAGGTACAGGTGAGTCAATCCATATTGCTTTCAAAGCATTTTTCTGTTTTGCTGATGGAGGTCAGATCCATAAACTTCAAAGGTTGGATGAAAAATGACAGATACCATCATTTGGCTGAGAAGTCAAATCAGGTCTATTATTTGAGTGGAAGATTCTCTGTATCATTCAGGATCCACACAGGAAAACAGAGACGTGCATGCTAGGTCATTAAGAGAGGGGACTGAATACATATGGGGAACTAATTGTAAGAGTGTTAAAGGAGCTGAGAAACCCAACCAGGTACAGAAACATCTCGGAGATGAACTTCAGCAGGAAGCCGCTACAATCCCTAGAGCTGAAGCGACCAAAGGAGGAGATGCTGCTACCAGGTTCCAGGAGCAAGGGCTGCCCAGCGAGAACTGGTTCCACATCAGAGTTTACCTGGCTGGAGCGGATCATGGAGGGAGAGGCCCTCCAGCAGGAGCTGGAACCACAGAGATGATATTGTGCAAGCAGAAAGAGGCAAAGCAGGGGGAAGGGGAACATGATTTCTCCCCTTCCCACTTTCCATCTCACCCACAGGTTGAACCTAACTTGAAGCTAGCTGGCAAGGGAGCCTGGAAAATGTAGTTTGCAGGAGTCATTCCCCTGCTGTACACAGCAGAGCAGGGAAATGAAGAGGAAGGGACTCAAATGCAAACAAGCAAACCACTGGCACACCATCCCACACCCATGTAGAGGTGGACTTTAGGAATACCCGTAGGGAAACCACAGTTTTTTCCTGGAAGCAGTGTAGTCTCTACCACATAAAGAATTAACCCAGTTCCCAATATTTGACATCCTACAGATAAGATTATTCTGCCTTAACTGAAGAAAAGCTGTCACATATTACAAATTAGTTTAGAAAAAATATAAACAAATTTTCACAAATTGTGTGTTCTAAATACTTTTAAAATAGTTTCTGGCCCAGTTTGAAGGCTAGCCTGACATGATTTGTTAAAAAAAAAAGGTGTGTGTGATTTGAACTATTTTTAAGAGAATTACTTATGAACAACTAGTAAATTGACTCCTTTTTACTTTCAAAATATAAAAGTAAAAATATTGATCAAAACAGGAAGTTGAACTGGGTGGGGCTAAGATTTTGATGTTATTACAAATAAATTAACTGAGAATGTGAGCCATGGATGATAATTTTTTACCCTAAAAGTGTACTATAGCCACTTGAGGACAAACTATGATAAACTATTAAACTATTAAACTATTTTAATTATTGTGTCAAATTGTAGTCATCAGTTAAAATTGTAACAACTCACCCTTCATCCTGCCCATGTTGTTCAGAGGTTGAGCACCCACCCATGAACCAGGGGGTCATGATTCTGCTCCCACTCCCTCTTCCACATGCCTGGGTATGGGGGCTCCATCCCCAGTAGGGGTTGTGTGGGAGGCAGCCGCTCAATGAATCTCTCTCATCATTGATGTTTCTAGCTCTCTCTCCATCTCCCTTCCTCTCTCTGAAATCAATAAAAACATATTAAAAGAAAACTCTAAATCCTTATTATACTGAAGTTTATGAAGTTATAATGATGTGGTTCTCCCATTTCTCTCTTTCAAGGAGTTATACTTTTTAAAAAAATATTTTTTTAATTTTTTTACAGAAAGGAAGGAAGAGGGATAGAGAGTTAGAAACATTGATCAGTGGCCTCTTGCACACTCCCTATTGGGGATGTGCCTGCAACCAAGGTACATGCCCCTGACTGGAATCAAACCTGGGACCCTTCAGTCCACAGGCCGATGCTCTACGCCAATGTTCTATCCATGGAGCCAAACTGGTCAGGGCTCAAGGAGTTACACTTTATATGACTTTCTATACCAGCTGTGAAAACATCCAATGGTCTAAAATGCATCACAACAATGTGGTTTTCAAAAAAAAAAAAAAGTGACATATTAAATATAGAGTGTTCCAAAAATGTATACACACACTTTGAATAATCATAAAGGCAGTGTTTATTAAAATACATTTCATTTTTTAAATTGAACGATTAGCTGTTTAAGTGTATATACTTATTTTGGGGACACCCTGTATATATTATTGAATTCACTACTTCAAAGAATATCCTCACCCACTAACAAATATTTTAGTATAAATTTTCAGGGACAAAAATGTTCGTTTATAAGTCAGGCCCCCTAAATATAAATTTTTTACTTATAGGAAAACTTGGGTATATAATTTGTATATATTTAAAACTTTAAAAACTAATATGAATAAAAATGAAAGACACTCAGTCTTCATGCTTACAAATTACTAAATCTTCCAAGGCCCTAAAAATACAGCTGTTTAAAGCAAGAGTCAAGATTTCTAGGGAAAACTGAAGGACTTGCATGCATCCATAGGAGCATAATCAGTGGACATGGGAAACTGGGGGTTAGGGAGGAAGGGGGGGAAGGGCAAGGGAAAAAATGGAGATCTATCTATCATCTGTTGTAATACTTATCTATCACTTGTAGTAATACTTTAAGCAATGAAATAAAAATAAAAAATAAAAAAAAAAAAAAAAAAAGATTTCTAGGGAAGCCAACATGCAATTTATGCTTAAAAGAATTTCAACTGCCATGTTGAATTTTCCTGTTCAGTTTTATTTATAAATAGATTATATAAAATATATTGTATTTTAAAGTGCATTATGGTCCTATTTGTAAAGGATCCAGAATCCTGTGGTCCTTAAAAAGCAAAGATGAAGGGTGAAGCAGTTCTTCACTCTTTAAGCTTGAGCATTTTTTTCCTCTTCCACATTGTTCTCAGCTACACCCAAGTTTGTTTTAAAATGTTCTCAACTACAAATTTTTATTTTATTTTATTTTTAAAATATATTTTATTAATTTTTTTACAGAGAGGAAGGGAGAGAGAGAGAATCAGAAACATTGATGCTCTCGAGAGAAACATCCACCAGCTGCCTCCTGCACACTCCCTATTGGGGATGTGCCCGCAACCAAGGTACATGCCCTTGACCAGAATCAAACCTGGGACCTCTCAGTCCGCAGGCCGACGCTCTATCCACTGAGCCAAACTGGCTAGGGCTACAAATTTTATTTTTAATACATCATTTTACAAACCAGAGAAACCAACTCGGACTCTTGTCCACAACATTTTCAGCAGTCTAGATGTTCCTGACAGTATACATTCTTCCTGTGTTTGAAATCTTGAAACATTAGTACAATATTAACCTCGAGAATGAATCTAACAGCAACCATTGTCCACTTCCATACACTTCATGGTTTCTGCCATGTTTTTAAATATGTCAGTGCTAACGGCCTTCTTTAAAAACAAACAAAAAACACATCCTTAAAGAAATAGAGTGTAAAATACGTAAATATGTAGAGTTTAGAACATCATATAGTCACAGGTTTGCAATTTCAATGTAAAGAGTAACAGAATCTGTGACCACACCAACGAAAGACGAGGACATAGCCTTATATGATTATAGACTAGAGAGAGATGCTTTTGAGAAATGAGCATGATACCAACCACAAAGACTACCAAATACTACGCATGTGTTTTAATAATACAATGGTGAAAACCAGGATTTGCCTTAGTTCAATGCTGAGGGCAACTGTGCCCTGAACTCCCGTCTAGCCCATTCTGACACCCAACCTGCCCAGTGCTCCTGCCATCCACTCTCCCCTATGCCTCTAGCCCCCCCTCCTCACCCAAACGCACACACCCAGCCTGGACAGAAGATAAAGCTAAGATGGCAGCGCGGGAAGTGCTGGAGCCGCACTCAGTGGGACAGGAAAAACAAAGCAATGTCCTTTCATTCTGCACGTTTCTTTAACAACCAGACCCCACCCACCTCACCTCCAGCACAGCGGCGTTAGGCACTGAATAGCAGGGTGCGCAAAATTGGCGGGAGGGGACGCTTGCTTTGCATATGGCCAGAAACCCTAATCATCCGTCAGCCGCGAAGGTTCAGGTGACCCTTGAGATCTGCCCTGGAGGCCACCCTCCCATTCCAGTCCCCTTGACAGTGGAATTAAAGGAGACTCCAATCCGGTTTTTTTGTTTGTTTGTTTGTTTTCCTTCCCGGCCACCCAGGGAAGCCTCCCAAGGTGCCCAGCTGCCAAGGCAGAAGCTGTAGCAGCTGCAGTGACTGGGGAGTGCACACTGCAGAGGCAGGAAGAGGAGGAGGAGGAGGAGGAGGAGGAAAGAAAACGCAGCGTCTGCTACTAATTTACAGTATCGCTGCCGCCCGCTGTTGCCGCCGCAGTGGTGGAAGGATACGCCACCCTCGGTCTGAAACCTAAGCGACCAAGTGTGGGCATTGCGCACGCCTCGCTGTGCTGCTCAATGACAACGGGTTCCTTACGAAATTATCCAGTTACCGGGTTTTGTGCACACCCACAGGCTCAGGAAAGGGCCTGCCTCGGACTGAAGGGTGTGGTGAAGACCCAAGTGAAATTAAGGAAAGGATGGGAAGAACTTGAGAGTGGGGCGGCCCCTAGGGTCAGTCCCACTAGGAACTGCACACGGACAATGACTGCACATGCCACCACCTAAGTTGAAGCTGGAAACGTTTTTCTGGGTACTCATCCATCCATCCATCCATCCATCCATCCATCCATCCATCCATCCAACAAATATATATTTCCCTCCTGCTTAGGGCTAGAGCCTGTGTAGAAGGATCTGGGAATGTAATGGGGGGGGGGGAGGACACAGACGCCATCCTCATCCTTATGAAAAATATCTAGAATGTTTTGTTTTGTGTGCTGCCACTTGCACAAAGCCATGTGCCAAGGTGGACATCCCAGATGCTTGAAGCCCTCCCATAATATCATGTAGTATGATTTTGACCATTATTCATTCAGAAGTCGAAACTTGCCCAAAGACACAAATAGAAGGGTTAGGATCCAAACCCTAGTCTGTCAGAACCTTTGGCTTCCTCGATGTCTGCAACAGCGAGGAGCCCTTACAGCAGCTTCTACATGCAGTCCAGGCCTTTAACTCCACCTGCCCTTAGCTGCCTCTCTACCTGTGTCTCAGCTCTCATCCCAGGGTTGGGGAAGAGGGTTCCTGGTCAATACTGAACTTGTAACTCTGCTGGAACTTCAGAACAAATACTTATGGAATACTTTCTTTGTACAAGGGTCTATACAAGAAGCTAAGGAAGACACAAAGATCAATAAGAATCACTGAAGGAGCTTATAAGATAGTTGAAGAAATAAGACAAGAATTGTTTAACAGGGCTACTCACTGTACGAAAATACTATGAGTCTGCAGGCCTGCCCTTGGTCCCTTTGTTTTCATTATCCCACTTCTGGCTATTTTGTTTTTTAATGTTATTAAAAATGACATCCATCTATCATTTAAAGCCCCAGAAAAAATCATTCCTTTAGCACCTCCCCCCAACTAGAATTAATTTACCCCAGTTTTTTTCTTTTCAAGAGGTCATTCAAAGAAGAGGCACAGACATAGGAGCTAGTAATTGGATAAAGAATTTAGTACTGGGAGAACAGGACTTAATGATTTTGTCAGGAGTATAAATTTATACTCTTCAAATGAAGATAAAACTAATAGGAAACAGGATGCATTGGCAAATATGATTCTAGAGCATTTACTTAGAAGGGGTTAGTAGAATAGCTTGGAACAGGGAACTCAGCAAGTGTTACATTTTATAGATAACAATGATAAGATCTTTGGCAGATAGGACATTTCCAGATGTTGTACAGACCGTCACAACTATAGTTTCAGGCCATATTCAAGAATTATCTTTAGTACTGTAAGTCTGGGCCGAAAAAGATAAGCCGATAAATAACCACTCTCAAGAGATAAGAGTGCACTTTTAGGAGGAGTGTGGAGTCAACAAAAGAATATTTAAGAATAGTATAATGCATTAAGATTTAACTCTGATGTACATGTTGAGAACAATACTTTGGGAATGACTCTGGCTTATGAATACTGTCCTAACTGTGCATTCTACTTTCACAGAAAAAAAGAATGCACTAATTTACTACCTGTCTTTTGTAAGTAAATGCTATTTTAAATAGACTTAAATCCTAAAGACAAAAATTCTGCAAAGGGACTTGTATCCGGTTGGCCTTTCTCGGCCTTGAATTCGGAATTAATCAGCACTGCTCGGGTCGGGAGGCGGGGGTGGGGGGGGGTGGAGTGGCAGGGTTACGTAACACTCCTACCCTGGCGGGAGGCAAGCACCCTCTGCTTGCAGATCCTAATTCTCCCACCTGGTCGGGAACCATTACCTGGAGCCCAGCGTCGGCAGGGGACAGCCTGCCTAGCACGCTCCCCACTCCTCCTCAAGCTGCTAGTAAAGCCCGGAGAAGTGGACTCCTTCCAGGTTCCGCAGGGACTCACAGCCCCACACCCCAAGCCTAGAGGCAGAGGGCGTGGCGGAGGAGAGGGGGCGGGGAGGGAGACAGGCTGGAGCTACTGAGCATGCGCGGGGAGTGGCGCATGCCCAGTGCCGCCGGCAGCTTCCCATTGCGGGCAGTCCGGGCGGTGGGAGCGGCGGTGGCGGCAGCTCCGGCGGATACGCCTCCTCCTTACACTCCCGAGGTGGCGGGGTTAGATGAGCGGCCCCAGTAGCGGCGAAGGCGGCGCGGGGGGAAGGAGGAAAAGGAGGAGGAGGAGAAGGAGGAGGTCGTTGCTGTCTTTGTAGTCTCCCGGCTGCTGGAGCGAGAGGCCACTGCCGGAGCCGTCGTCGTTGGAAAAGGGCTGCGTGTGCGCGCGCGTGTCTGCCTGTCCGGCCCGCGGGGACCAGGCAGCTGCGGCGGCGGCGAGGATGATGATGTGCGCAGCGGCTGCCTCCCCCGCCGCCTCCTCCTCGGGGCCCGGCGGGGACGGATTCTTCCCAGCCGCCACCATCTCTTCCTTCCCGGCGCCGGGGGCGCTGTTCATGCCGGCTCCCGAGGGCTCCGTGGCTGCCGCGGGGCTGGGGCTGGGGCTGCCCGCCGCGGACTCGCGGGGTCACTACCAGCTGCTGCTGTCAGGCCGGGCCTTGGCCGACCGCTATCGGAGGATTTACACAGCCGCGCTCAGTGACAGGGACCAGGGAGGCGGCGGCGCTGGACACTCGGCCTCCAGGTGCGTGTTCGGGTGCCCGTCCTTGCGCCACATGCTGCATGCGCTCCCGTGTGCGTGTATGTGTGCGCGCGCGTGTGCCTGCGTACGTGTTTACTGAGCTCCCTTTCGGCAGGCGCTTGGTGCTGCTGGGTGGTGGAAACACTTAATCGAAGCAGGAGGGTGCGGTGGCAGCAGTTTCTGCTTTTGGTGTGTGTCTTTGTGGGTGGTTAGCAAGGGTGGGAGGGTAGCGTGCGATGTTCCAGAAAAGGTGATGGTGCGGGTCGGTTATGACACTTGTGTGTATTGTGGAGAAAGGAGGAGGGATGGGTAAAGAGTGAGAGGGTAATGAATGCACGAAGGGAATTTGCAAGAGTGGCGAGGGCAGTGGCGTTTTCCAGTGTCTGTCGCAATAGTATTTGCACCAATTTCTCACCCCTCCCTCCCATTCCCCCATGACATTCCATCCTCCCCTTTTCCAAGTCCCCCTAAAAAAATATATATATATATATATATATATATATATATATATCTGCCAACCTTTCACTTAGGGGTGGAATGGTACAGGCTAAGGATAGTGTCGTGTGTGTGTGTGTGTGTATGTGTACATATGTCCATATATTTATGTATATGACGAGTTTTAGGTAATCAGGCAGCTGGATAAGGCATGGAGTTTCAATTTAAGAGAATTAAGCAGGAGGGATGCAGATGGAGATTTACGTGGTTGCCAAAGGTATTTGACTCAGATCTTTAGAGCCGCACTTTGATAGCTGGTGTTCTGGAAATGTGGTTGCAGCTGCTCTTGTGCTCTGATGTGCCATCAGCCATTTCATTCGTTTGTCACTTAGGGGCTTTAGAGGAGAGCGGGTTTTGTGGGAAAAGGGGAACGCTGAACTTCAAAATCTGACAGCTGGGTAGGTAGTGTTCAGCTGCCACCAACTAGAAAATTTGAGCAGCTCCTAGATCATTTCCTAGACTCCCTGTTCCTTTAGCTTCCTTGAAGTGTAGGCGATGTCACGTCACTTTCATTTTCTTTTTCTTAAAATATGGGTGTCTTTTTGCTGAGGGCTCTTCTGTAGTTTTCGTTTCCATGCCCTTCCATGCCACACACCCTGGAGGAAGGTGACTGACTTGTTTCACCAGCTTGGCTTTTGACAGTGGTGTTTGGGAGTTAGCATCATCGTTTTTCTCACAGCCTCTTGCTGTATATGGGGAAATGGGGAAAGCATTGTAGAATTTTGTTGAATGTCACAGAGTTTACTGTCTTCACTGAGTGTGCAGTTTGGTAGGCATTAACCCGTTGTCGTTTTCTCCCATTATGAAAGGGGTAGGTTGTAAGTCAGGTATTGGAATTTTACCGGTATGTACTGTGGCTCTATCTACTGCAGAGTTGTAAAGGTGGAGCTTTGTTCTGGGTAAACCAGTCTTCTCATATCTGTGATTGTTTACAGGATTAGATGCATGAGTAGTTTTATCATATGGTTATAAATGTATGTAACTACCTTTTGCTATCTAAGCTGAAGGCCATAATGGCACAAATCTGTTTCGTGCTAAGGTGTTTGTAAAAAATAGCAGAAAACCTTATACTGTGCTCTGATAATTAGGTATAATTTTGAGCTGTGAGTCTCTAAATTATGGTGCTAAGGATACATCTTTACAAAACTCTTCCAAAGAATTTGAATTTACTTTGTATGTTGTTTCCTGACTTACACAATAACTTGCGACTGGTATAATCCTATTTTAACTTCTTACTATTATACTTGTGTAATGCAGTTTCTGTATATCTAGAACTGTATTCAACTTTTAAAATTTGTGAATGATTTTTAGCTTTTGGCCCATTCTTGTACAAGCTGTCAGTTAAAATTAATGAAGAATTAGTTCAAGTATATTAAGAAGTACTCATGGAAACTGCCTTAAGTTGTATGATATTACCTTCAACAGCTTGTTCAGAACATTATTGTTTATTATCCTTCACATTATTTTTTTCTAAGTCTTAGCCTGCAAAACTAACCTTTATTGAGAATTTGCTTAAAAATTCGATCACATTTCTTACTAAATATGATGGGAAAGTGGGAATGGGATTTATGTACTGAATGAATAATATTATAGACAGCTGAATTGGAGGAGCAGATGAGATATTTCAGAGACAGAGCAAGAATAGAAGACGAAGCTTTAGTGAGCATGAAGTTTAAAGGATGAGAGAAAGGAAATAGAAATAAAGCTTGAAAAAAATAAAAATATTAGGAAGAGAGAGCCATAAGATCGTAGCATTTCTGGCCCTAGGAAAGTAGATTGAAAGTCCACAGCAGTGTTAAATGCTGAAGAAAGTGAGAACACTTTCTAGGTCACTGATGACTTTTGAGAAAGTGGTCATAGTAGAGAGATGTGGTGAAGAGCCAGTGGGAGATGTTGAGGAAATGGGGAGATTAACAGGTTATCAGTAAGTGGAGAAGGAGAAATTAAAGAAGTGAGAAAAAGGATAATTGATGGGAAGAGGTCAAAGGGAGATCTCAGGGACTGTCAGGTGGAGCCTCGAAGGTGGGGATCAGTGGTTGAGCATTGACTATGAACCAGGAGGTCATAGTTTGATTCCTGGTCAGGGCACATGCTTTGGGTTGCAGGCTCGATTTCCAGTGCAGGAGGCAGCTGATCAATGATTCTCGCTCATCAGTGATGTTTCTATCTCTCTATCCTTCTTCTACCCCTTTCCCTTCCTCTCTAAAATAAAAAACATTTTAAAAAAATGACAGAGTGGTTACCTGTTGAAAAAAGTAAGGAGCTAGTCTTTCATTAATATACAAGGGGAGGAGGTGTTTAAAAATATAAAAACTAAGTTTATTGAGACTAAGAATTATATACTATTTATTTTGGTAATCCAAATATCTAGAACATATTTGGCATCCATTCAGTAAATATCAAGTGCCTCCTGTGAGCCAGGCACTGGTTTAGATGCATAAGATACATACAGCATTGAGCAAGATATACAAGGTCTCTACTCTCTTGGAACTTCTACTCCATTGGGGAGAAATAAAAAACTGATAATATCAGATAGTGATAAATATAGAGAAAATGAAACGAATTTCATTGATAGATGATTTGTAGTGGGGGGGG
>PVJC01030427.1:0-21198 GCA_004026665.1 Murina feae | reverse complement strand
GGAGTGGACTGACAATTTTCGGGGGTTAAGGGTGTTGGGGATGTGTGAAGAGACTGGACAATAATTGTACACCTATGGATGAGGACAATGGGGGGGCAAGGTCAGAGGTTGGGGTGGGAATTGGGAGGAGGGGAGCTATGGGGGAAAAAAGAGGAACAACTGTAATAATCTGAACAATAAAGATAAATTAAAAAAAAAGTATTTGATAGCAATCTTCCCTTCTCTCTCCACTACTTCTTCACAAATTTGCATAACTGACCACTCCCCTAAAGAAAGTGTAGGCTTTACCAGCCATGGCCAGTAGAGGTCACAAAAGTATTTATAATAACTGAAACAACAGAATGTTATCTTGGACATTAAACCTTATGCAATGACCACAGACCACATTTTATGAAGAAACTTCTCAAGAAGGAATTACAACTTGTCATAGTAGATCCCAGGTCAATATCACTCCCCTTTCCCTCACCCCTGCAGTTACAGATGAACACACAGTTAATTACTAGACACATAGCAAAAACAAGATTTTAGTACATGAAACCAGCCCGTGATTCCCTCTCTTCACTGTCTCCCATGCCACTCTTGCTTCTCCAAGTTCTATCATTAGAGCAAAAGTTGGGGGCAGGTCTCTTACACCCGCACACACACATACAAACACACATATTCTTTTCATTGCCTAATTTATGGTTAAATAAGAAAAAAAATCTTTGTTTAAAATATTTTTTTCTCTATTTTCCAGTTGCTAAAGATTATGTATTTAATGGAGAACATTTATAAAACAGAAAAGCAAACAAAGTCAGCCACCAATAATTCCATCACACAGAGATAACCACATACCTCTCTGGCGTGGGCGATGTTATATAATGTTATGTCCTCTTACCATGTCTGCAAGTGTTTATCTTCAACATGAATTTTAATGACTTAAAAAAAATTTGTATTGATTTCAAAGAGGAAGGGAGAGGGAGAGAGGGATAGAAACATCAGTGATGAAAGAGTATCATTGATCAGCTGCCTCCTGAACACCCCCTACTGGGGATTGAGCTTGCAACCCAGGCATGTGCCCTTGACCGGAATCCAACCTGGAACCCTTGATGCTCTATCATCTGAGCCAAACTGGCTAGGGCAATTTTAGTGACTCAAGTGCCTTTTCATAGGGCTCCACCAAGGTTTACCTATTGATTGCTTTCCTGTTGTACATACAGATTGTTTCCATATTTTCCATGTTATAGACTTTATGATACGTTATGAGAGAGCACTAGTCACCACTCCCTGAGGGTTCCTTCATTGCTCTCTAGTAACGGTTCTGGCCTTTTTTTGGGTTCAGTGACTTACCTTATAGGTATGTTGTGAATGGGGACCTGGGCCTCTCTTTATATGGAAGGAGTGTTGAATTGAAATTTAGGGAGCCAGACTTTCAGAGAGCAGGTTCTTGCTCAGAGATGCTGGGGGCAGGGTGGAGTGTAGGAGACCTGTGACAGGGCCATTTGTCTGGACTGGGGTTCAGCATTAAGTGGTGTATGGAGGCTGCATATCTAAGGTTCATTCTCTAATTGTTCCATCATGTTGACTCTTGTATGTTATGTCCACTTATGATTCTTCCCTTCATATAACTTTCAGAATTGGGATTTTTTTTTTGGAGTCAAAGTTAGGTACATTTTACTAGTAGGTGTTTATGATATAAATTTTCATATACTTATCAGTGTTGACTCCTACCAGCAGAGATTAGGGTTTTGACTGTCTTTGAAAGCTTTCATATATACACATATCAACATCTATCATTGGCTTATAGATATATTTACATTTTAATGTATAAAATCGTATATATTATACTAGAGGCCCAGTGCAAGACATTTGTGCACTGGGGAGGGGGGCGTTCCTCAGCCTGTGCCCTTTTATTATATAGGATATGAAGTGAAATTATAGACATATATCTACATTTAATGTATAAAATGTATTATTAACTTTTATATTAAATATTAAATACTAATTACATTTATATTAAATGTATATCCTATATAATCAAAGGCTAATATGCAAATCAACCAAATGGCAGAATGACTGGTTACTCTGACCACCAGGGGGCAGACACTCAATGCAGGAGCTGTCTGTTGGTGGTCAGTGCGCTCCCACAGGAGGAGCACTATGCATCCAGAAGCCCGGCTCACAGCTGGTGAGCGCAGCAGCAGTGGCAGGAGCCTCTCTTGTCTCCATGGCAGCACTAACGATGTCCGACTGCTATCAGTTGGACATCTGCCAAGGACTCCTGGACTGTGAGAGGGCATAGGCCAGGCTGAGGGACCCCCCTCCCTGAGTGCATGAATTTCACGCACTGGGCCTCTAGTTTATATATAAACTAGTAGCCCTGCACACAAATCCGTGCACCAGTAGCTCGCTAGTAGCTCATTGCCACCCTCCAGTAGCTCTCCGCCCTCTGCCCCACCCTCCTGGAACTTCCTTCGCCCCCCACTTCCCCTTCGTAGCTTGCTGCCCTGCCCCCTCCTGTAGCTCTCCATCACCAGCTTGTAGCTTGCTGTCCCACCATCCTGCTGATCCATGATCCAGTCATTATGCCTTGAAGTGTAATGACCATTTGTATATTACATCTTTATATAGGATTATATAAAAATATACCTTTTAAACTTTATTTTTTCAGACAAATATTGGAAATGGAAAGGGAGAGTTATGACATTAATAACATTTGCTTCATTCTGAACTATCTGGGCATCTCATATGAAGTAATTCTTGCTACTTCATGTATGTATGTATGTATATACATATGTTTACACTTTGTAATTAAAAAGGGAGTACTTGGTATGTGAAACAAAAATAGGAGTTTTAAAATATATCACTTCATTTGTGTAACTAAAGGAGTATGTTAATTACTCAAAAAGCTCAGGCCTGGCTAGTGTGGCTCAGTCGTTGAGCATCAGCCCGTGAACCAGGAGGAAACGGTTCAATTCCCAGTCAGGGCACATGTCCAGGTTACAGCTGGATCGCCTGTAGGGGCATGAGGGAGGCAGTCAATCAATGTCTCAGTATTTCTCTGTCATTGATGTTTCTATCTCTCTATCCCTCTCCCTTCCTCTCTCTAAAATCAATTATATATATATATCTCAACTGGGCTCTTCTATCTCCCTCACCCTAGGTTTAAATGATGACTGGCAGTCATTGCTTTGAGAAGCCGGACTTTATTTTCATGGGTCACAGATGGTACAACTCTAGAGAAGTTTGCATCATCATTTATTGTACATATGGTTTCTATATTTTGTTTTGTTTGGTTTTTTTAAGCCAGGAATATGGTATGACCGTAGAATTCCAGCCATCCTTTGGAGATACTAAATAGAATCTGAACTCACTTCGTCCTTAATATTGGGTGAAATTAGCTGTGATATGCTCATGATTGAAAGGTATATAGTCAGCAACTCCTGAAAACAAGCAGAGAGTAACAGAAGGTCACCATGGTACATATAACCACCCCCACCTCCCAAAGGATCAGGCCATCATTAGAGAAGTAAAACGGGTAGCTGTAGAGCAAAATGGGTGGCTTGGCGAGTATGGAGGGAGCATTGAATTGAAATTTAGGGAGTCCTTGTTTGCAGGCTCGAGGTGGCCATAGGAGCATGTCTTTGGGCAAGCCCCTTAAATTGTGCAAGCCTCATATATAAAATTGCACAAATAATATTTTTAAAAAATATATTTTATTCATTTTTTACGGAGAGGAAGGGAGAAAGAGAGGGATAGAGAATTAGAAACATCGATGAGAGAGAAACATCAATCAGCTGCCTCCTGCATACCTCCCACTAGAGATGTGCCCACAACCAAGGCACATGCCCTTGACTGGAATCGAACCTGGGACCCTTCAGTCCCCAGGCCAACGCTCTATCCACTGAGCAAAACCGGTCAGGGCTGCACAAATAATATTTATCCTGGATTGCAAATAATGAATATTAGGTGCCTAATATTGTACTGGACACATGATGAGCATTCAATAAACGGTGGTTATTATCAAAATGATGTAGTTAAGCCAGATTTAGAGCATTCAGGGCAGGAACTTGTAGAGAGCGCCTGGGAAAGCCCCCTGAGCTGATTGTCATCTGAATCCAGCAGTGCCCAACAGAGCCATGTCCTGGAAACATACCTTGTCAGAGGTGTGTTGTCAGCCTGACCTTTAGCTCAGGCCCCAGGGGATGGGTTTCATTATCTAAATCCAGCCAAGCGCCAGGAACAAACACAATTATATGGGCTCTCCCTGAAGTGACCATTACAAAGAAGCCACAAGGATACACATAATCTCCTTTGTTTTGGGCTTTAGTAAAACTTCCCGGTATTTTGCTGGATAAAATAAACTCACTGTTTCGGCTCTGGGTCACTGTCTCTCCATCAGAGGACAGCTGTCCCACCCGGCCCCAGCTTTTTCCTTCTATCTCTGTGTCTGTCTCTTTCTTTCATTTTCTCAATCCCTAGCCACCCCCTATTCAGAAACAGACTGCTCCCTAGCCGTGCTGGACGTGGAAAAGAGAGAAATATTTATAGGAACTTAATATTCACTTTCGATTTTGTTGAGAATTCTTGTCTTTCATGGCAGGAAAACTAGATGGTGACAATACCGATGATCAGTTTTCAAGAAGCCTATTATCAGAAAGAAAGACAATCCAGGCCTAAATCTTTTTGGATCTCTGAGGCCTTTCTGTTTACTATGCCTTCCTTCAAAGTAGAATAATAATTGGCACACATGAGAGTAAACCTGCTAAAGTCCTTAGGCAATTCTTGACATGAAGGCGGCAGGGAACTAATAATAATAAGTTAGCCTTTTTTAACACATGCTTTGCAAAAGACATTGCTGCTTACTCATTTTAAACACATTATTGCTAATCCTCACAATAACCCAGTAAATGTTTATTACTATTTCCATTTTGTGGCTGTGGGAACCAGCTCAGAGAAGATTCATTTCCTGCCTGATGCAGCTATTTACATAAGAGAAAGAGCTTCTAATCAAGGTTCATATGCCTCTAACGTCCTTGTTACTATGCTTTGGTGCACTCCCACATTCCTACTGGCCAGATTTTGTTAAGTACATGACAAACTCTCAGAAAACAACGTCTCTCTCGTTGTCATCTTGGATATTGAAGCATCTTAACAGAGCCCAGTCTTGGCCCTGCCATGACTTCAGTTGGCTTCGTATGTCTCTACAGTGACAATATCAGATTAACTGGGTCACGTCATCCTTAGACAAAACCATGTACCACTGCCCTTACGGGATATTTTAGTTTTTATGCTAACATTTTAAAGAATGTTAAAGGAATGTTAAAGTTTTGCTAAACTTGTTGATTTATTCATCCTTCTGTACGTACACAAAATGTGCATAAAGATGTTCCTCGGAGATTTAAAAACAAAGGGGTACAGCAGAAGGAGGTGAAGAGTGAATTTTGAGGGAAGCTGTGGTATATTGAGTGAGGCACACTCATCCTGGGGTTGACTGTCTGCTGTGCCGCACGCTAGATATGTGCCTTGTACAAGTCCCTTTCATGTCTCTAAGACTTAGTTTCTTTCTCTGCAAAAAGAGAATCACTAATACCTACAAAGTGGATGTATGAACAAGAAAACGTAACATCTTTACACAAATGGTGATTATTCTATCCTTCATATTGTTTACTATTGGCTATGAATTCACTATTTTCCATCTTTTCTTTTTGTTTCTCTCACATTATTTGCTTTTTCCTTCTTCAGCCCTAATTGTTTTAAGTAGATTACTCCACTTTTCTTGTTCATTGGATATTTTCCCAGCATGGAATCAGGATTCTTGATTTTTTTAAAAAAAGCCTTTTAAAATAGCCACTCATTTTATCTATCTATCTATCTATCTATCTATCTATCTATCATCTATCATCATTCTATCATCTGTCTGTCATTTATCAACCAGCTAACATATATCTATATATTTATTTTTCTATCCATCATCTATTATTTGTCTATCACTTACCAATCATCTATGATCTATCATTTAGTATTTACTGATCAAATGAATGAACTAATTAAATAAGGAAATTTAAGAATGTAGCCTTCAAACTATGAAGGGCATGCCCCCATTTCTTTTATTCTCTAACCTTCATTCAAAGGTGTCTTGCCACTGAGGAACTGCCAATATGTCTTGTGATTCACATTTTCAGCGATATTGTTGATAGAAGAGACAACAGGGCCCCAGGATGTCATTGTGGTTTCAAATCTGTAAGAATAAAATCATATATATGATTAACACTTTAGGTCAGGCAGTTAGGGGGTAAGATGAAGGGCCAGAGGCATTTAAGTGCTTTAGAGATCAGATGCAATCATACTTAAAAGAGAAAATGTAAATGACTAATAAATATGAAATTACTTGGAATTAAATGAAAGGATTTAAAAGATAACCATTAATAAGCAAATTAAATATGTAAATATGCAACAATGGGTAAATACTAGTAATTAGGTAAGTGATGGAATGAATATCCAACATTATGTAACTTGCAGTTATAAAAACTATATTTTTCAACAATTTCCAGTGACATGGGAAAAAGCTTATATAATAATGGTAAGTGAAAATGTGGGATACAAATTTTATATAAAATACCTACCCATCCCACATATATAGTGGATCACACCTATTTGTTACATGCATAGAAAAAACACCTACAAAATTATAAGAAACAGCAACAGTGATTATATTGTGAATGGACTATAGAGGTTTTGTTTCCTTTATGCTTTTTCTTCCTCAAAATTTCTACTCTGTGTATTTTTATCACATTCATAGTCAGCAAAACAAAAATCAGTGGTCCATAGGCCTATGCTCTATTCATTGATCCAAACTGGCTAGGACTGTGCAGTTTTTTAACTTAGAGCATCACCCCTACCCAATCTCTTTCACCTGTACTTACCTCTTTTTCTAGAACTTCCTTTATATCTCCAAAAGCTTTCTGATATTTCTCTTTCAAACACCCACAATTAAAAATATCTAGAGGAATTATGTTTCTCTCTCTTCCTGATACTCCTGTCAATAGTGCTGGAGCTTCTTTCTCTTGACCTCACACCCTGTACTCAGAGCCCTGTGACTTTTCCTTGCTATGATCCATTTATTTTAGAGGCTGCAGTCTTCATCACTTTACAGCTTCATTACTATAGTCTCTCATGCCCCAGCATTTACATTTTATAACATGGCTTTTCATATTCAAAATCTTGCAGTACTTCTCTGCAATCTGAAGTCCAACCTCCTTATCGTGATATTTCAAGCTTTTTACAAAACCACCCAATCTATCCTTCCAGATTCAATTAAATCTCAAATTCTCTGCTCTAATCAAGCTGGCTTACTCATTGACCTTGAATTCCTTTCCCATTCCAATCTTGTATTCTTTGTTCTAACCATTCCCTCTCTCTAAATGATACTCTCTCATATTTTCCTGGATGGTACCTGTTCTTTGAATGTGGTCCAAAGCCACGAACTTCTTGACTGTTCTAATCCCCAATGGACTTTCTCTTCTTTGAATTCGTTTTTTAAAAATTCTATCATATATTGTTTTGTATGATTCAATTTTTCACAAGAAAATAGCTCTCAAGGAGCTATTTAAATAAATATCTGTTATATATTGAGAAGGGAAAAAAAGTAAGTAAATGAAGGAAAGAGAGCAAAAATGGTAATTCAGGTTAGGCTCAGGGAGAATGGCAAATGTCACTTGTAGTGCTCACTTGAATGTGGAATTTTTGCGTTGTGCTTCTTCTAGGACCACAAGTAGCACAGACCCACTTTTCACACTAACATCCATGGTGAAATTGAAGAGCAGCTCCACGCCCCTCAGCTGGTTATTGATGGTGTATTTGACAGTGATGTTGGAAGCCATGGTGGGCGCAGGGCTAGGATGGTTGGGTAGAGTTGGATGTACCTCAGGATCTGTGAAGAGCAAAGAGGCCAAATTTGTTAATCACAATAGGGTTTGTATTAAAGGAACAAAATCTCTGCTGTTGGCAACCTGTCCCAGTAAACATTTCATGAAATGGCGATGAGTTTGTAGAATGTTCACAATGAAGCTCTCATTTCCATTCTATAGAACTGATTGTAGCTGAAGAACTGATAGATAGTTGTACAATGGACATTTATTTTGTTAAAAGAATTTGTAACTTGAAGGGAGGATTGAGAGCTCGAAGTCATATATTTTACATGGCACTTATTGTTAAGTTGTATTTTTGTTGTTAACCCTAAGAATGGAAGCAAAGATAGTACATTTCAGACTACTTAACAAAGTACCTGGACAGCTATTGTGGAATCCTAGGAGGGAACTCCATGGTCCCTGGTTAAAGATGGGAAATGACTAGGTAGAAGCCTAAGGTTAGGAGAATGTGGCTATATCTGGTATGATTGGGATTAGGTCATTTGATTGTAGATTCTGCTCTGAGATGGACAAGGAGTTTATTAATCTCTGCTTATCTTAGGAAGCCCATACAACATAACATGAATAATAATTTATTTTAGTATTTGAGTAGAAAGAAGAGTTGGAGGAATCTAAATCCAAAGACTAGTTATGTCTGGAGTGATATAATTTTTATGCAAGACTGTCAGTTTCTAAATGCATATTTCTGCATTCTATCTCTGTATTATATTGGTAATTGGGTAAAAAATAAGGTTACTTCAAATAAAAAGGCTGTGTGCCAGGATTCTACCCCATCCACTTGGTGTGCTTCGAGCACCAAGGGTTCATATTTAGAGCTTCAAGGCTTACCTGAAATGCCAACTCTGTTCTTTTCCTAAGTTTCAGAGATGAAGTGAGTGATTGGTTACACTTTCTTTGCTTTTGTGCTACATATGTCTTCTATTTCTATTTAATAATTACTTCATTCCTCCAAATAGTGTAGTTTTCGTGTACATATTTGTCAGCTGGCTTTGTACAGAGAAGATATGATGAGGTAGTGCATATTTGGTACATTTGTCAAATGAATGAAGTGATAAGTTATTTGGTTGTTAGGACCATGGATCTTCCCTCTCTATTGCACAAAATGTTTTACTCACAGTAGGCTGTCACTAAATGTGTGTTAAATGAAGTGGACATGAGGACTGAATTCTGAGTGTAGGATGGTATATGGCTGTGTTATCACACAACTCTTGAGGATTATAAGCTACATGTGGTTCTGCCAACATGGAAGTAATGGACATAAAAAAGACTATATGCCACTTAAAATTGAAACCACATAACATTCCTGATATAAGGTGCCAGTTTATGGTATGAGGAAAGACAGATGTTAAGAGTTCTTACCAGAGCTGCAAGACATGTGGGGTATATCTAGGTATGTCTTCCCTTTCAGGGAAGGGAGGATTTGGGCAATGGACATGGAGTTGTGAAATTTCCCCAGCTTAATCTCATTAAGCACTACATCCATAGTCTCCTTGCAGTTCCATTCCTTGTTAGGTTGCTTAGGTGTCACGGAGAGAGCCTGGAACACACACATAGAGAGAGAGACAGAGATAGAGACAGAGATAGAAATAGAGATATAGAGAGATTAGTTTTGTCTTATAAGGGATATACTTGATTGTTAATCTCTTTGGTCACCCAGAGTCCAAACTGAAGCTGCATAGGAACATCTGTCCTGTCCACTGCTGCATCCCCACCATTCAGCTCAGCGTCTGTCACATACTAGCCACACACTTAGATTCGGGAACACTATTAGGGCTGCTGTATTTACTAACAGTTCCTGGACAGAGAATGAGGGTGAGAGCTGGGCAAAGCAAGCTCTAGGGGAGCTTCAATATTGGACAACGTGACCACCCAAACATAGTAGACCTCTTTTGATTTGTGTTGTCCTGTACACCCTTTGGTGTACACCCCCACACTTTTAATCATGTTGGGACTGTCACCCAGAGGCTCCATCACCCTTGTCAGTGGTGGACTCATGGACTGTGCTGGGATAATCATGGAATGTCATCCTCTTGGTGACAGTGATTCGTGGACACATGCACTAATCAAAGTTCTTTTCTGATAAACATTGAGAGAAGCATTTTGTTTCCCTACTGGGGTTATTTAGCTGGTACCATCTAAGTAAGCATTGAGTTGTTAGTTACCATCTTCTTCGGCCACTTGGAAGAAGCCAAGGAGCAGGAAAGAATGACAAAAACCAGGGCTGATACATGAAAAAAGAGTGGTCCCTGATATCATGATTGGAGCCCTTTATTTTGATGAATTCTGAAATCACCTAATCCACCCCTGAACATCCCGGTTTATGTGAAGTAGTTACCACTTCCCTCCATTTAGAATTGTGATGGCCATGGCCACCAGAGCCTGTTAATGGGCTGAAATTGCTGCTTAGTTTACCTGAAGCTTGAGATGGGAAATGGGAGAAGGGAGAGAGGTGTCTGAAATGGCTCTGTGAGGCATTAGTATGAGCAATTAAACAGTTTGGAAAGGCACAACCATCACTGTTAACTTCATCAACCATGAACTGTGGCTCTTTATAGGGCAGTTTGTTTTAGGCATCCTGTGGGTACTCCTCACCAACCTCATCTTGTTCACTCCCCATATTCAACTCCCAGGTCCCACTAAATGAGATGGAGCCCCTTGGGATAAACTACCGATACCAACACTCTAGAGAAGAGTAATACATTCCAGTGGTTCTCAACCTTCTGGCCCTTTAAATACAGTTCCTCATGTTGTGACCCAACCATAAAGTTATTTTCGTTGCTGCTTCATAACTGTAATGTTGCTACTGTTATGAATCGTCATGTAAACATCTGATATGCAGGATGGTCTTAGGCGACCCCTGTGAAAGGGTCATTAAACCACCAAAGGGGTCGTGACCCACAGGTTGAGAACTGCTGCATTAAACTGTGAGAATTCATCAATAACTTTGCGTGAGGAAGGTCAGATCCTTTCCAAGTTAAGTTTCTATTAGAGGAGCCTTAAAAGCATATTTGATGGAAGAAAGAGAAAAATCCTGGAACAGAGGAAATGTCTCATGAGTGCCTTTGGGAAGCAATGTGGGTGGCTCAGGCCATTGAGAAGCACTGAGACCCTGGAAGAGGGTGAGTGAGGGCTGTGAACCAGAAGCTCACTGTCACCACTCTTCTGCTGGGAGAAACCACCAGCAATCATTGCACACCACAATGTGCCTATGATTTTTTAAGAATTACTTTTGCAACCTTGTTATTATAAGGAAAAATGAAATTCAGATAAATTCAATATTTGCTAAAAAGTGGTGGCAGATCTGGGATTTAAACCCTAGTTGTTATAGCTCTCAAGGCCTTTGGTTTTCTATACCAGAACATTTTAGATTAGAAAAAGGTTATGTATTTTGATTCAACTCCAAAATTGGGCCATAAGTGAGGCAGGAGGAGGCTTTTTTTTTTATCATAACTGACAAGAAATTCACCTGTTATCTGCATTTGGATGCAGTCCTGCCATTTCATAGAAATAGCTTTAATACTAGTAATTCTCAGGAACAGCTTATCAGATTGTACCCTGCAGGTGATAAAATCCCAAACAGAATTCATATTCATAGCAAACACTTCTGTCTTATGTTAAGTGAAGCAAGTTTATTTTATGTGAGTCACAACTAAAACCCATTTTCTAACCGTGTTACACTGCCTTTGTTCCTCCACAAAGCTTTCTAGACCTGAGCCCGGGGATTGGTCTCTTATGTTTCAGCCATGGTAACAAACATTTTGTTCCACAGCAAATTCCATTGACTGTGACATGACACAGAGACTGGGCATTTTGAGACTTTGAAGCACAAACTTTTAAATTTGGAATAGAGATTTGGCCGTAGATGACCCTTTAGTTTCTGATTCTAGTTGCTTATCTTTCTTCATTATCATTGGTATGCTTTCCATGGGAGCATGCCGCCTTAATCAATCCTAATCAAGCAACTTGAAATGAAATGAGATCAAGATTGAAATAGAGCTTGACAAAGATTTGATGTGAGCCTTGAAAGCATTAGCATATTGATTAGATTATTTTATTTAATCATTTTGAATACAAGCCCATCTTTTTTTTTTTTTTGGGTCGAGATAAGGGGCTGAAAAAACACTTGGTAGGCAAGGCGGAATTAGAAAGTTCAATATTTTTTTGAGAACCATTTTAATATCCTTATTTTAATATATCAAATTTTCCTTAGTCTATAATTATTATGAACAAACTGTTCATTATTAATAATAATTTTGTTGGATTTATTTTTATTTATCCAAGGAAGGGAAAAGAGTTCATGTAGATTTGTTTTCACACTTATCCTGGAAGAGGGTGAGGGAGGAATTACACTTACCAGCATTTTACCAGTAGAGAAACTGAGGCACAGGCACCACAAGGAATCTATGTCAGGTCACACTAGCTGGTCTTTCCCAGAGACTTTAGAAGAAGCCTGGTCTCTTGATCCTACAATTCAGTCTTATTGGCATGGACCCAATGAAGAGCATCATTAATATGTTTACCTGCATGGCAAGGCCAGTACTGTAGATGTCCCCAATGATTCCATTGTCTTTGATTCTCATGCTGATATTCTCCACAGTATTCTTCAGTACCTGACCAAACAGGGTTCTGTAACTTTCCTCTGATCCTACAGGGATCTTATTATACATACAGGTCAGAGCCAAGGTCACCATTGCTCCAGTGTCTGTGAATCATAGGGGGATAAGACAACCACCACAACAACAATATGAGCAACTAACATTTATTGTGTGCTTACTGCATATGACGTACATTATCTCCTTTACTCTTTGGAACAACCTGTGAAATGGGGCCTGTACTTATATCCTTTTAAGGAATGAGAAATGGAATCCCAGAGAGGTTAAATAACTGTCCAAGCCCACACAACTAGAAGGTAGCTGCACCAGGACCTGATCCCAGATCTGTATGACTCCGAAGCTCATGCTTTTAATTAGTATAGACTGGCAGTCTTTTCACTCCCACTACTCTTATCTCAATATTTATCTTTCAAAAATGCCACTGGTTCTCAAAGGCTTAGCCATCACCATGTCTCCTTAAAGCCTTCTCTGGTCATCTCAGCACAACAGGTGCAGTCTCTTTCCTGAAATAACATTCATTGTTTGTACTCGTTTTGCAATCTTAGCACTCTCTGCTGTTTTGTTGTTACTGGGCTCCATGAATTCCTGGATAGTGGGAGCTTAGCAACCCTCATGTGGCCCACGACAGGGGCTTTTCCATTATTTTTACAGGAAAACATGTATGGACTGAATTAGCCAGCTCTGGCCTGACAAGACCCGAATGCATGAAAGACTTGCCAGATGGCATCTTTTCTTTTTGTTGATCTTCCTTCCCTACCCCAATCTCTACCATAAAGTTGTATGACCTCATTAAAGGTGACAGACTTGTTGAAACTAATGTTATAAAAAATGTCCAGATGCTCTAGATGGTAATCAGAGGCCAGCCTGTTGTTAACCCACAATGAGGAGGAGTAAATATCTACCTGCTCATTGGCCTGAACGACCCTAAAACAGGAGAGGTTGCTGATGAGGCATATATAAGAGGGTAAAAGCCTGAGTTAACCCCTTTGCTTACAGAGTGTGAGAGGAGAAAAATGACCATGAATGAGGGGTATTATACAGAGAAGGGATCATTAGATGCAGATGGGTGGGCCCAAGAAGGAAATAATGTTATAGAGGAAAGACTTTCATTCACAAGCCGCCATGTTTGCAGAATGAAGGGACAAGACAGTTCCACTGTGTCTTTGAAGGGGAGCATGGTGGGCTTAAGGGTTCAAAAAGTAGCTATTTAATAGACAGAGCATATTTGGATTTCTAAGAAGAAGCATTGAGAAGACTAGACTGTGGAAGGATCACTAGTGATAAAAGAGCTGAGTCTAGATGTAGATTTAATAACTTGCCTGCTAACAAACCTGACCTGGGTGACATGTTTATTGCTTCCAACGGAGATTCTGTAACTGCCAGACATTTCAGATGTTGTCTAGGTTTTACAATCTACCTTTCATTTATTCCTTAATTCACATGTCCAACAAATATTTGTTAAATACTCCCCTTTACAGACATTTTCATGATCCCCAGCTCCTCCCCCTGCTACTTGCCCTCTAGCCCCACCATTCAGTGCCCAGCTCAGGGCAGTTTGAAAGTGACAACCAACTCACCTACATTGAAGGGAGAGGAATTGGCCAGCAGGGTCTTGGCAAAACGGGCTGCTGTTGGTAAGGTTGTCTCAGGGTTCTTCTGGCACAGTGCCAAGATCGCCAGACTGGGCCCATAGAAGCTTGAAGCCTCAGCGTTGGGGCCTTGGGAGAGGATAGAGGCCTACATAAGACTAACATTCACCACAATGAAGACATTTGTGAGATAAGAAATGCCAAACCTTTTAAATAGACATCGCTAGAAAACCTGTCCAAAAAGAAAGATACCATATTGGCTATAGATCCCATCTATATTTCTCTGGCATGAGAATGGAATGAAAAGGGTTGGTGCTGTCTCCTGCCAGGTGATGGTATGGTAAGGCTGTGGCCCTGGGCTACTGGTCTTTTCTGGTTCATTTTGAATTGGAAGTGAGTAACTCATCTATGGAATTAGCAGAGAGAACCTGAGTGGAGATACCTTGACTCTTTCCTAACTTTCCACTCTCCTACCCATTTCTTTCTAGGTGTAAAATTCTCAGGAAGGACCATTTGCCTCACTCTCCTCTCCCTTCCAACAAGGTCTTACTTGAAGGTGCCCAGGTCTCCATTTGTCTCTGTAGAGTGGACACTTTGTTCCCAGGGTCTCGGCAGGAGGAGGTGAGGGCCATGATGGTGAGTGCGAGCTGACCAGTGGTCATATCTGCACAGCAGAGAACAAAATAGTTAGATATTTTCAGGCAAGAGAAAGCAACAGGGGCCAGAGCTAAACTCTCTGCTTCTTTCCAGGTCATTTTGAATTTTAATATAATGTGATTTTTAAAAAAATCTGTCTTAATTCTTAAAGAAAGAAGTATGGAAAAAGTACGTAAGGAACATTTAATCCAGTGGCCTCTGTGTGACTTGTAAACTCCACCCAAAATCCAGGGTGTTTGTTTAGAAAAGCAGCAAGAACTCCCATACACATTCACATAAGAAAATTTGTAGTTGAAAAATAATTTTTTAAAATATATTTTTCTTGATTTTAGAGAAGAAGGGAAAAGGAGTGATAGATAGAAATATCAATGATGAGAGAGAATCATTGATCAGCTGCCTCCTGCATGCCCCACACTGGGGACCGAGCCCACAACCTGATCATGTGCCCTGACTGGGAATCGAACTGTGACTTCCTGATTCATAGGTCAATGCTCAACCACTGAAGCACACTGGCCAGGTGCAAAATAATATTAACTTTATTTTTTAACTTGAGATTCAAGGCAACTCCTGTGAGGGAGCTGAACAGAGATTTGATTATTATTACCCTTGTTGTGATTACTATTAGTGTTATTATCATTAGAATCATCTGCATTTTGCAAATGAGGAAAATGAGGATAGAGAGACTGTTCAAGGTCAGGGTTAATAAGTGGCAGAGCCAGAACTGGAAGCCCACTGTTTTTCCATCTAGTCTAGCGCTCCTTCTGCATTAGTGCACTCCTCTGTGAATGTCCCAACTCCATACACAGATCTTTGCATGTGTTTTCCAGATATGTTGGCAAAGGTGTCTGAGAGATTTAGATATATTCAGAGACCACATTGGGGTTGGGGATTGGGAGTTGGGATCTGGGATGGTGAACAGTGTGCAGGATTTAGGGAGCATGTGAATGGAGAGGCTTGGACTTCTCACCAGCTGTGTCAATGGCCATGAGCTGGCGAGTCAGGAGCTTCTGGGCCTCCAGGTTGTAGGGTCCAGCCAGGTTCATGGCAATCAGGACGCTGGGGTTGGGGTAAGTTGAGCTGGTCACAGAGTTCTCCATAAGCACTTGCATACTGTTAACCAAGGACTGCTGTGCAGGGGGAACAGCTGAGAAGAGACAAGCCATTTACAAAACCCCTCACCCTTTTTCACTCTTCCCAGAAACATGTTCCCTGGGTCTTTTAGGAGAAGACAGGATTAGCATTTCAGTCATCAGTGATGCTTCTCAGGGCTGATTACTAAAGAGAAATGGAGAAAACATTGAGATTTTTCTTCGGAGGCCAATTAGTCCTTACATCTTGTCAAATACTTCTTCTCTTTTAAGAAAGTGATTTCTCATTTAACAACTTCAAGCAATATGGCTCGTGGACAGTTCATATTATTTCTAGTACACCCCGCCCCCGCAAATCCCTGTTTTCCAGGCATCCATTTTTTTCTCTCATTCTGTAATGACAAATTAAAGATTTAAGATATGGCTCAGTGAGTACCCAAAAGGGATCTAGTAGAGGTACCTGGTAATAAAGGCTCATTGGGTGTGCCTTTGTACCATCATTCCTGAATCAGTAATTTAATCTCTCTTTATATTAAATGCATAGATTTGTCTCTCAAAGAACTTTCACTATTAAGTCAGGAAAGATGAACCACCCATGCCCACCATGGCTCACCATTTTGGAGCTCCTGTAGTGATTGTTTTTTTCACCACTTTCTTATCAGCAAACCTGTGCCCGAGGTTTCCGCCTGTCCCTTGGGTATCTGCTTCCCTGACATCCTCAGGAAACACTATACTTACAGCATGAGCTTCGGGTCTGGGTGCTGGTCCCAGCCGTAGCCCAGAGAAGGTTCAGGAGGTAAAAGGTAAACCAGGCCATCCCTCTCTCTTCTGTTCTGTCCATGTCTTCAGTTAAAAAATCCCCGTGTTATTAAGAGGAGTATTTCTCCACTTTCTCTTATATAGGCTTCTCTTTATGGAAAGTCTGCCCTCCACCCCCATCCCAGTCACTCCTAATGACCTCTGCTGACCTTTCTCTCCCCCACAGAATTGATTTCCTTATGCTTATCTAAGTTTACCTACTACAGACCTTCCAAAGTGTCTGAAGGTGACTTCTAGGTAGCACAGTGGTATGAGAAACTTGGGCTGCGTGTGCAATGAAGGCAACAACAAAGTGCCCTTTAGCCAAATTCTGGGTCTTTGCACTGGGAGTATGGCCAAAGACTGAGGTAAATGAGACTTCCTCCCAGGGTTACTCCCTGTCAGACCACCTGTGTGGCCTAACTGCAGCCACTTCAGTGAGGTGTGTGTGGTTCCTAAGACAACACCTCACTTCATGGTTTGAGGTACGTGCTTTACCATATGCCCTTTGAGGTTCTCAGGAGAGGACCTGCCAGGTGAAGTCTGGCTTTATGTAATCAATGAAGTTGACATGACCTGGACTCCAGTCTAGGCTCTTTGAAGTTGTTTGACTTTAGGCAGGCAATGGACCTGCTTCCCAGAAATTTTGTTTGACTTCTCTTTCCATATCTGGGGATGAAAGTATTTTTCAGATATTATCTTTTAAAGTAAGTAATTAGAAAATGTGAGATCTATGAACTATATTAAGTGTTAAGTATATACAGATGTGGACAAAAGTAAATAAAGAACTCTGTGCCAAAATGTGCTTGGGTATAGCAAGTAGACTACAAATATTTTCATGGGGGTTCCCTCACTTCTTTCATGTCTCTGCTCAGAGGTCAGCATTTAGTGAGGTTTCCTCAGACCACTGGATATAAGACATGCTCACCCAACGACTGTGCACCTTACTGTGCACTTCTCACTATGTGTGCACTTTATTTATTGTCTGTCGCCTTCCAACTAGAGTGTCTGCTCCAAGAGACTTTGTCTATTTTGTTCACAACTCTGTCCCCAGAATTTGAGATACTACCTAGCTCATAGTAGGTACCACTTGAAAACCTTTAAAATGAGTGAATTAATGGAAAAATATAAGACAGGTTATAAATAATATTTTTCATTTTCAGGGAACGTTAGTGGTTTTTGTGAGGTGAGAGCACAGGGAACATGTTGGGGTGTGCTAGAAAGCTTCTAGCTCAGCCCCATGTTCCCAGCTCCTGGTATACACTCTCACATAACCCCTTTCTCTAGAGTATGGGCTGGCCTCGTCTCTAATGAATATAATACAGCAAAAGTAATGGGATGAGGTTACAAAAGACCAACTTCCTTCTCGTTTGCAGTCTCTCTCTGACTCTTCTCATTTTTTTGCTCTGATAAAGCCATCTGTCCTATTGTAAGCTGTCTTGGGGAAAAACCATGTGTTGAAAACTACATTTGTCGGTAAAAGGTAAACCAGGCCAACAACTTCTAGCCAACAGCCAGTGAGGGAGGAATCCTGTCAATGACCGTGCAATTTTTATTTAATTATTCCGATTGGCTCAAGCATCAAGTCTCATGTTATGTCACTCTGCTTCCTAATGTTATTAGCTGGAAAGCAGAACATTCCCCAGTCGAGCTTTGGGATGAAGGAGGCACCAGGCGGCATCTTGACTTCAGCCTTGTGAGAGACCCTGAGCCAGAGGACCCAGTTAAGCCTTCCCTTGGATTTCTGACTCACAGAAACTGTGAGATAAGAAATGTTGTTGTTTTAAGCCATAGAGTTTTAGGGTAATTCTTTATGCAGCAATATATAACTGATACATGGCCGATGTGGGAGATGAGACCAGAAAGACAGCTTGGCTCTGTGTGGTGGAGGGGCTTGTATGCCATGTGAGGGAGTATAGACGGAATAATAGCCACTCTGAATGTCCATATCCTAATCCCTGGAACTGGTGAATGTGTTGGGTTACCTGGTAAAGGGAATTAAGGTTGCCAATAAACCGACTTTAAGATAGGAAGATGATCTGGGATTATCTGAGTGGGGCCAAAGTAGTCACAGCAGTTCTTAGGAGTGGAAGAGTGAGACAGGAGAATTAGAATCAGAGAAGGTGATGTGATGATGGAAGCAGAAGTTGCTGACTTTGAAGGTGGAGGGCATATGAGCCTAGGAATGTAGGCATCTTCCCAAACCTGAAAAGGTAAGGAAATAGATTCTCCCCTAGAAACTCTAGAAGAACATAGCTCTTTCAAAACTTTGATTTCAGACCAGTGAGTTCCACTTCAGACTTCTGAACTACAGGACTGTATGATAATAAATTTATCTTGTTTTAAGTCAATAAATTTTAGTGGTAACTAGTTACAGCAGTAATAAGAATCTAATACAGAAATGGAACCCAGCATAATGTTGATCTTGGGTTCCAGAGCCTGTGCATGACCATCCTGAGAGAATCCATACACCCTGGTGTGCCTACTCTTTAAATATGCACTTCCTTAAAAATTACCTCTATGGCCATGGTTATGGCAGATTGATTATGACAAAGTTGCTTCACTTAGCAAATAACTTGCAGACAGGAAACCATAGACCATACATTACTTCACTACACAGTATGTTTTGACAGTTCTTGGTTAGTTATCGACTGGCTTATTTATTTATTTGCTTTTTTCCTGTGCCTAATTTCCTGGTATCGAAGCACTCGACTCCCTCGATGGACCTTTTAAAGGTTTGTTTGGACAGCAGATGGAAGTTTGTCCCCTCAGACAATATGTAGGTTTTATAATAGTCCTAAGACTTAGGCACTTATGAGAATGCAAATGAAGCCAGAGCTAGGTTTCACCAAGTCCATGTTAGTGGACTGGTAAGGGAATGTGATTCCATTAACCGTCTGGCTATCTCTGAAATTAAAGGAGTTTTACCATATGACAGTGTTACTACCTTCTATTTAGAGACCACTGGCTGGAGAAACTCACCTCTCTTTGTTCAAAATGAATGCTAATAACATTAGGAAGTATAAGGTGAGACTTGATGCTTGAGTCAATTGGAATAATTAAATAAGAATTATAAAGGAAATGACTTTTCAATTTTGAGAGAGAGAGAGAGAGAGAGATAAGGATCTCAAAGGGACATCCAGTACTCCAACCTTGTTATATTGAGAGTCAATTTCATTGGTCAGTTACGGGGTCAGTACTTTCTATTATTTTGACATATTTGTGACTATGTTTTTCGCTTAAGCTTCCCTGTTTTTCCTTATGGGCAAAATAGAGCATATGTTTTGGTTTTCCAGGATAGTCTCAGTTATTAATCAGTTTTTTCAAATGTAATTATTAATACTGTTCACTGTCACTCTTTATAGTGTCATGGCTGGATGATAAACTGTATGGTCACACATTTTATTATGGACAGTAATGCCAATTCTAACATTTTGCATATCTGTCGCCTTAAACCATTATACTTCAATTTCCTGTAGACTATACAGTCTACAGTCTGACAGCTGCTGCCCTATGCTAACAGCACCAAACCAGTGACCTCGGGGTTCATGGTTCAATGCTCAGTTACTGAGCCACACCGGCTGGGCACTATGATTCAACTTTTTTTTTTTTTAAAGTGAGTTCTGTTGAAATGAACATCAGAGGTGATTTTTTGGGGGGGGCACGTCTCTCTCTCTTTTTAAAAAATATTTTTTATTGATTTCAGAGAAGAAGGGAGAGGTAGAGATAGAAACATCAATGATGAGAGAGAATCATTGATTGGCTGCCTCCTGCATGCACCACACTGGGGATCAAGCCCACAACCCGGGCATATGGCCTGACTGGGAATCAAATAATGACCTTTTGGTTCATAGGTCCATGCTCAACTACTGAGCCATGCCAGGCTAGGCTGCATGTTTCTTTTAATGATATGAATATCATGTGATTTTTATGAGTAGAAAAGTAAAATAAATGTGGAGGGGATGACATTTTTCCTTAAACTTTATGGATTGGCTTTTTATGTATAAACCTTATATTTCCATTCTGAGCAGAGCAACATTTTCCTTTTTAACCCAGTGCCTGTGTGAGGTCCATTTATCCACTTGGTTCCTCCCTTGCATTTGGGCCTCCAAGAGCTTGGTCTCCCCTACAGGTGTCTACTTGATCTCATTGCTTATGGATGCAATAGTAGACCTAGAACCTTATTTCCATTCTCTCTAGCGGCCCAAGGTCACCCAGATAGTTATCAGGGGGACCTTGAGTAGAACTCAGATTTTTAGACATGGTTTAGTCTCTTTCACTTCACTTCTTCCTGAGGTGGTCTTCTCTCTAATAATAATCTCCCTTTAAAATAAAATGATTAGGGGAGGAGAAACAAGATGGCGGCATAGGGTAGACACTGTATATGCAGCTGTGAACAACTATTTCAGAAAAACCACGAAAAGAACACACGGACACCACTCGCACCCACAGGACGGCTGGCTGAGTGAAAATCCTACAACTAGAGAAGAGTCTGAGACTCAGAGGAGTGGCGGAAGCAAAGTACAGAGGTACGGAGGCGCGC